>JADRCD010227711.1:3736-71207 GCA_019843815.1 Montemys delectorum
TCTCTCTCTCTCTCTCTCTCTCTCTCTCTCTCTCTCTCTCTCTCTCTTTCGCCTTCTCTCTCTCTGTGTGTGTGATAGTGATAATGATACTTCTGAGTGGACATCATGGAATTAGAAGAGATGTAAAAATATGAGATGTGATATAATCTATATGTGACAGTGGAGGCTCTGAGGAGGAAGAAAACAAAGTTCAGTGGGGTGGTATCAGAAAGGAGCAGAAATAAATAAAACATGCATGGAAATGCCTAGTATAATGCTTTATTTTATATATTTCCTTAAAACGTTAATTAAAAAGAGAAGATAAAAATAGATCTTAAAATATATGCTAATATTAATGTTCAGTATTATGTACTTTATATGTATATATTATACTAGTATAATATAATATATTAGTTATACTATATTAATATACTAGTAGTATATTAATATAATAATAAAATGAAATACTGGAGATTGTTCAGAAACATGACAAGAAAAATGACCACTTGTACAAACAATTTCCAAAGCAAATCTTTAGGTTTCTTCCCCACTGTTTTATTTACTGCTTTATAAGTCTTATCAAATGTCTGATGCTGACATAGAAGAATAGTTCAGAGAAAATATGATGAATATATACATAAAATATTCAGTCTATAGCATAGAATATTTTTCTATTAAAAAGCTCACCAAATGTGTACCTTACTGAACTCTTCTGTTTCTTAATTAGATCTTAAATGAATTACTGCTAGCTATATTGACATTTAAAAGGATAGAGTATATTGATGTAAATTGAGAGAGATAAATGCATTGTGTCTCAAATTTAACTAGAAATAATGAGAGTTTTATTTATAAAACATTATTTTTGTAATAAGTAATATCATCAGTTATATTCTAAACATTTTAAAAAAAATTTTTATACTTTTCAAATGAACTAAATTTAGATGAGCAGTAATTTACTTTCATGGGTTTGAAAGAGAAAAAGTAAAGTGTTTTTATACATAGATTACATTTTTAGGGAGCTTAAATATCCACATAAGCTTTGTAACATATAAATAATTAAGAATTAATAAAAATGTTTAGATAATTGAGGTTAATGTCTAATATTCTTGTTCCAATTTATATTTGACAATTCAAACCAGTGACCTCAAGATTACTCTCATTATTAATGACCCTTGTGATTTAGTAGAAGCAGATATTTTTCTTTATTGTCTTTGTTACTGATGGATCTAAGGCCCCTATGCAATCTAGAGCAGCATTTTTCACTGAGTATCTCCCACGGGAAAAGTTGTTTGTCATTTCAATGTCAATAAGTACTTGTAGGCCAGCTTTTTTCCATCTTGCCTCTTCTCTTCCATTGCTGGACTCTGAGACCATTCTCTCTTTTTCTATTTATTTTTTTTAATTTTCTATTTTAGATGTTACATATGAATGAGATCATGAATGAATTAACCTTCCTGTATCTAGTTTTTCTTACGATTATGATGCTTCTTCTTCATTAATATTGTTCTGACAGAATTTAATTATACTTATGGTTGGGTAGTACTCTTAAGTGTATGCAGAGACTATTTTCTTTATGATGAATGCATCAGTGGGCACATAATCTGCTTCTCCTTAGGAAATACTATAGTACTACACATGTTGCTTTGGCATAATATTCTTTAGGGATAAATGCTAACTAATGTCTTTTGAATATATATATATATATATATATACATATGTATTCGAATTTCACTTTGAGGTCACTTATATTCCAAGTAATCAGTATTGTATTAACTATAACCTGCTTGCTTTTCCTTTGCATGACTTCACAAACCCTAGGTAATTGGATGGATTTTCAGTATCAAGAGTTATTTTTCACTTTTTGAGGAAATCTAAAATCCACTTAAAGAGGATTAATTCAACTACACTCTTGGTTACACCAACATATATGTAACACTACTGCACTATTACAATTATAGAACCATGCCTATCTTTGTGGTTAATAGGGATTTCTTAACAATTTCAGAAGCTACATACATAAAGTTTCAGCAGTATGACTGCTTAAATATAAACTGAACAAGGACAACAACATTATACATACTTACATGGATGAGGGAACACACAAGAGGCCTAAATCCTACATAAAGAACTATAGACAACTAAGAAATGTAATTCTTCCTCAGGGAGGAATGTATTGAATATATAAATAGGTTATTCAATACTAAATGGTAAGCCTTAAAAGCAAACATTTCACAGGCAGAGTTTGTTGTATTTATATATTTTGAATAAATGTGGATACACATATACATTTATGTATATAATTATAATTAATGAAAAAATGGTGTCATAGATTTGAAACTAGAGTACTGAATTGTATGCGTAAGAATTTGAAGAGAGGAAAAGGATGGGGTAAATGATGTAATTAGATTTTTTATCTCTGAAAACAAGGAATTATTAAGAAATATATAAATATTCAACCTGTAAAAACTTGGTATATTTCAACATATTAGTTTTTTCTAATTTTGCTTGCATTCCCCTGTTTAAATTTCTCTTCATGACTAATTTTAAACCTAACTGAAGGTTTTGAAATAGGATTCCAGATGGGCCACCAAAATGTGGTTGCTTCACTCTCTTCACTGCACTTCCTTGCTCTCTGGTATTTAGATGGTTCAAGCTCCTGTTTTACTGCCTTTAAACTGCTAGCTGTTTATTGATTCACTTGGGATTTAATTGCTTGCTCTCAGTAAGTGTTCTAATCAGAACAGCAAAGATCTCTTTACCACTCACAATGTCAGTGGAGTTAGAAATTGAAGTTGCAAATAACCTGTTAAGTCACCCCTTTAATCTTTTTTTTCCCCAGGCAGGACATTTCCCTGTGGTGTATTTTTTTTCTTTCTCTTTGTCAATCTCAACTTTAAAGAGGTGTACTAAGTATGCCTTCTAATGATTCTACTCTAGACTGGAACCTACAAAATATTTTTGAGAGGAAAGAAGCTGTGTGGCTTCCTCAATGTCCCAGGTAAAGTTCTTCTGTGTATGGGCTATGATGGCTTCTTTGCCATTGTTCCACTGTATAGTCTTAATTTCTAGGTGAGAGTTTAATAATGAGAGACAGAGTTATTACTCTACCAATGCTTCCAGGTTTTATTATTATTGCCAGTTTAATCAGAAACACAAATAGCAGAATGTTTCAGGCACTTACAATAGTGATATAGCTACAACATGGAGGAAAGGAAACTCAAATATTTTCTGTGACTTGTAGTCAATTATTTTCTCTTTTCAGTTTCCTTTCTTAGAAACAAACCTCATTCTCTCCATGAAATTAAACAGGGTGTGATCAGGTTGTACATTATTGTTTATAAATTCCTACTAAATGTCCCATTTTGGTCAAGTACAGTATGAACAGATCATAATCTGTATTTTGTAGATGTTTATATCTTGACATAATCTATTGAGTTACTCTAAGTTAATGAAACAAACACAATCTGAAACACAATGACTTGATAACATCCAATTCAGAATGGGAACATAGATGTTTATTTTTAGGGCAATAACAGCTCACAACTCTACACAGTCTTTTCTGTCCTTTTATCATGTTTCCTATCATATTCCAGTTTCCACTGTGAACTCATGACATTTTATATTTATTTAAGTTTAAAGTTTTAGTAAAGCTGTTATCAAACTTCAACACACACATTATGGGTGGATGAGGTTTTAGGTAGGCATCCTACCCAAGTCAGATTTCTACCTTTTGCATTCTTATGAGTCTGCTTTCCTCACCTATGCTCACATTCTCACTTTGTGGGAAATTTAGAGTTTTTGGTTTTCTTTTTGTTTTGTTTTGTTTTGTTTTGTTTTGTTTTGGTTGGTTGGTTGAATTTGTTGTTATTGGGTTTGATATCTGATCATCCATATACATACATATTACACACACATATCTTGGTATGTGGATTTTTTTTATTTGACGTGTAAAAGTAACCTTAGAAACTTTAAAATCAACAAGATTCCTGTGGAATTGAAATTCTTAATTTTTTTCTCATTGTCTTTGAACGCATCAGTATTTTGACAACATGGGGCCTCTTTTCTCTGTCACCTAACAGCTCACAGATGATCCTAGGAGAATAGTCTGTTGTTGTTGTTCCAAAGTCAGGGGGCCTGGGCTGCAGCCCAAACTGTGGAACTCTCTCACCCTGGAGGCAGAGGGCCTGCTGCTGAGGCCCAGGTCTCTCTCTCTTCCCTGAGGCTGACCTGTTTGCTGCACAACACATTAGTTAAAAAGGAGGCAATGTATAAATGAGTTATTTTATTGTAGGAAAAATAGAATATGCTGGTTGAGTAGAGAGAAGGAAAGGAGAAGAAGGAGAGAGAGAAAAGGAGGGGAGGAAAGCAAGAGAAGAGAACAAAGAGCAGAGTGGAGAGAGAGAGAGCAAGAGAGCAAGAGAGAGAGGAGAAAAGTAAGAGAGAAGAAGAAGAAGAGAACAAGAAAGCAAGAGAGTGAGGAGAACAAGAAAGTGAGGAAGTAAGAGAACAGGAGAGAGAAAAGTAAGAGAGTGAGAAGAGGTAAGAGTAGGAGAGTAAGAGAGTGAGGAGGGGGCAAACAAACCCTTTTATTGTATAGAGCATGGCATGCCTTGCTTGTTGTCAGATGAGTATGTATAAGCTAGAATACTGGGAGCTTGAGACATTCTCTGCCTGATAGAGCACACATCTCCTGCAGGGGCAGCTGTGAGGAGTCTGAGCTGAAATCTGAGTCATTGGTCTCAGGAGCATATCATCAAATTCCTACTGTCCCTTGTGAACAAATTACTTTGCTCAGTGGGTCTCTGGGGTTCCAAGGTAGCAGCTCTACTGGAATCTAGCTGTCAGAACTGCTCACTGCCCCACATGTTGTTTACAAACTTTGAGTCTGTTCTTGTCCTCAGCACTTCTGCTAGTACTCAGCAGAGAGTGAAGATACAATTCCTTAAATGCAGGATCATACTAGGCCAGTTAATAAATGAAACAAACAAACAAAAACCAGTTAAAAAAAACTGATAAAATACAGACAAAATAGGGTTTGAGACTTTGCATAAGGACTGTGTAATGGTTTAAATAAAAATGTTCCCCAATAGACTCATGTGTTTGAGTTCCTGACTATAGGGAATAGCACTATTAGAAGGTATGGGTTTGTTGGAGGTGGGGTATCACTGTAAAGATGGGTTTTGAGGTCATATATGCTTAAGCTATACCCACTGTGGCTCCTAGTATCTTTAGGTTGCCTGCAGATAAAGATACAAAACACTTAGCTACTTCTCCTGCACCACATCTGCCTCTCTGCTGCCATGGTAATAATGGACTAAGCCTCTAAAACTGTAAGCCAGCCCAAACTAAATATTTTCCTTTATGAGGGTTGCTTCGGTCACAGTATCTCTTTAGGGAAAAAAAAACAAAAAACAAAAAACAAAAAACAAAAAACAAAAAAAACAAAAAACAAAACAAAACAAAAAAATAGAAACTGAGATTCTTTTTAAGTCTGGTCATCAGAGAAGATAAAGTAGTAAATTTAATGAACACAGCTATGCACAGAGGACACCATTTAAATTCCTGACATGCAGTTGTAAAAAATCCATTTGATGCTAGCAACTGAACAAAATGAAGGACTTACAGGAGGAAGACCTGATGTTCAGAAGACTCCAGAAATTATATATAAAAGAAAGCTCTGTATAAACTGCAAAAGTAATAAGGTATTACAAAAAGCACACAGCTGTGGATGGTATTTATAAGCACAGCTACAATTGTTTTTAGAAGAAAAATGTAAAAGATTATAAAGGATAAAACAGCAATTAAATAATTTTGACATATCACCAAACAAACAAGAGAGAAAGAAAGAAATTAGGCATTAAAAACAAAACACCCAACATTCAAATTGGTAAAACAAAAGTTCTATGTTCAAAAAATTATAATAAATGAATGAAAGATAGAAGAAAAAAGAAAAGTATTTTCACAATTACTTATAATGAATGCAACAATCTAAAATGTCCCTACCCTAAAGTCAGTGTGAGTGTATATTGAAATAATTTTTACATGGTAAGGTAAACAGAGACATGTTTTTAAAATAATCAAATTTAGCTTCTATCAGGGAAAATTATTTCATGTTAGGTAAAACCAAACTCATGATTGAAATCCAAGTAAATACTATAGGGAAGTGTTACTAAAATCTAAAACACAACAGTAGGAATTACATGAAATAAAACTAAAAAATATACTGAGTGTATGAATGAGCTGTGGGACAAATTAATGACATCTACAAAGGCCCAGGTATATTAGTGCCAGGATAAAAGAAATGAAATACTGTTTGAATAAATTATTGCTGATAGTGTTTCAAAGATTATTAAAATTGGAGACCATAGTATATAAAAACATAATAAAATCCTATCAGAAGAGACATTAGGAATAACACTTTGGGAAAAGAAAACATAATTTCTAAATGGGAATAATAGAAGTTTTTAAAGGAAGGAGGACTGACTCAGGGCGTAAAGTGCTTGCCCTGTAGACTTTTTGACCTGAGTTTGGCTTCTCTGAAAAAAAAATTATATATATGTATATGTATACATGTATATATATGTATATATACATACACACACATATATATATATGTGTATATATATATATATATATATATTAATATATCTGTAGTGCCATTGTTCCTATATGGGAGATGATAAGGATGCACAGGAAAAAGTATAGAATTCATGGGATACCTAGTCTGGAATCAGCCCTTATGAACAAGGGATGTGTTTCAAACAAGTACTAGCATCAGTTATCATCCTCTGATTACATATGCATACAGCATGAAAGAATGAAGATAGGAAACTACCATCATTAAAACACTGAAACTAAAAGCTGTCAGTGTACAACTCTATGCTTGCCACAAAGCCTCAGAAACAAATACAAAATAATCACTTTTTCAGACATTACCAAGGGACTTGTACCTCGACAACAATAAAAGTAATTATCAGATTAAAAAAATACGAAGGGTGATAAAACAAGAAATATAAAATAACAAGCTGAACAAATACAAGTTATATGTTATCTAAAAAAAATTAAAGACCAACAAATATACAGTAAAATTAGGTCATGAAATTTTAAACATAAGCAGAATCAAGGACAATAGCAGAGAGAGAAGAGAAGGAACAAGATTATCATACTCATGCCAGAAGACAGAACGTAAGTTAGAGATACTCCTTTAACCTGTTGTAGCCAAAATGGCAAAGCAATGAGGGACAGTCATTAATATGCAGAAGAAGAAAAAAATGGACCTTAAATTTTTGTAAGTGAATCTAGAAGATGCGAAATAAAAAAGGGCAAAGGGAGGGGGAAGAAGAAGAAAAATAAAAACCTGAGAAAATGGGAAGCAAGTAGCATATGATACACAAAATTTAAATGATACAAAAACTTGCCCTAAATCCAATTATCTAAATATATAACATAGTATAAAGACAGTTGGTAAGGAAATGAAATATTTAGCATTTATTAATCAATCCCTTCCTGCTTAGAGCTTATGAGTGATTTTCTTTAACTGTAACGAATGTTCCCAAGATCATCAGTATATTATTTCACATTCTGTGGGAGCCTAATCTCTCCCATTCTAAACATATCACCTATAAAGGCCTTTTACAACACACTCTAACTTAGTTTCGCTAATTATTATTTGCCTTTTTAAATCTGTATTTTTCCTTTAATACATGATGCAGTTTCTTTATTATTACTTATTAATCATTTTATTCAGTTACATTCCAAATGATATCCCCCTTCCCTTTATCCCTCCACAAGCCACCCATCCTACCCCTACTGTCCCCCTTCTTTGCCTCTATGAGGGTGCTCTTCCACACACTCGCCCACTCCTGGACTCACCCACTCTATCATCCCCCTACATTGGGGCATCAAGCCTCCAAAGGACCAAGGACCTCCCTTCCCATTGATGTCAGATAATGCCATCCTCTGCTACATATGTATCTGGAGCCATGGATCCCTCCATGTATACTCTTTGGTTGGTGGTTTAGTCTCTGGGAGTTCTGTGGTCCAGTTAGTTAATATTGTTCTTCCTATGGGTTGCGATCCCATTCACTCCTTCAGTCCTTCCCCTAGCCCTTTCTTTGGGGTCCCTGGGCTCAGTCTGATGGTTGGCTGTGAGTTTCTGCATCTGTATTGGTCAGGGTGCTGGTAGAACCTCTCAGGGAAAAGCCACACTAGGCTCCTGTCAGCAAGAATTTATTGACATCTGCAATATTGTACTCTACTTTAAACAAGGCAAAAATGTCCTTTTTTTATTAAATAGACTTCATTCTGAAATTTTGTTAAACTTTTCAGTGTTATGTTACAACAGATTTTTTTGTTTAGGACTGATGAGATGTTCTCCTTCCCTTCAAGCTACCTCCAGATTGTGGAGAACAGCCACAGAGATTCTGTCTCCACTTCCCTAGTCTTGCATGTATATCTTATAGAGCAGCAATTTCCTCATAGCTGAAAGGAGGAAGTCTGAACCAGCTGAGATTTCTGGAATGAGACCCACGAGACACAAGAAGCAAATAAAATTTACAAGATTCTGTTGTAGAAAATTTTAAGTCTAATCCGGGGTTTTTACCCCACCTTGATTATTAAATTCTCAGATAAAAGACATTACAAGTTTCATAATTTACAATAAGCCTTAAATACTTTCTATGCTATTCGAATCTACTTTCCTATTAACTCCAATTTGCTGGGGCCACGTTTTCATGACTCAGCTAATCCAGGGCTGCTTCTCCTTCCTTTACCTTCTTCTCTCCCTCATGGTTCTCCTCTGATTCCTAAGCCTGGGAACATTAAACCCCACCTATGCCTCTTCTGCTCAGGTGTTTGCTGTCTACATCTTTATTCTCTAATCAGAAATAATTTGGGAGCAAGGTCAGATAGCTCCACTTGGGTCTCTGTGCTGACTCTCTTCTCTCCTGGACAGCCTGGTTTTGAGCAACTAGTACTGGCATTAGAATACAAGCAGCCTCAGGACAACTTCCTAAGCAAAAAACTCAGGAATCTCAAGAATTTCCTGAAAGTTACCAGGCCACAAGGGGCTTCTGCACAGATAAGTGAAAGATAACTACAGCTGAGAAGATGGTCTAATCTGTCAGTCTAGTTGTCTACAAGTTGTGGAAAGAGTGGAAAGGCAAGCTGCTTTAATGAGTCATTGTCCATATTTTATCAACTTTTGAGTTATGTAGTTGTCTTTGAGTTATCCAAATTCTTGTAGGCAACCCCAATAAACATATTATATTGTTTTGATTTGAATCAATACATTTGTCTGTTGTTTGAAATATATATGGGGTGAATGTCTTCCCAGGAAGGTTTTACCACACAAGAACGCTGCTCAGGCTATTTTTCATTTTAATATAGCTTACTGGAGGAACAGACCCACATTCTCATGCTTACCTGGAAAACATTTTACCAGGTAAGCATTTTCAGCAGCCTTGAAGAATGCTTCATTAGTTTTGACTTAGATATTTGGCAGCATATCAACAAATACAGAATCCACTCTGGAGGAATTCTGATGTTCCTAAGCTTTGTGTTTGCTCAGTGTGGAGTAGGTATCCTTTGAGCTACATTTTAATTGTAAAATTGAATGCTCATAGTTGTCCAACATGTCTGAATTCGAAATATTTTCTTATAAGAAAAGAAATTTATCTTTAGAAATTGTTCGTGAGTAAAAACTAGCATATTGTAAATACTGAAGGTTTTTTTTTTCCTGAGAGTCACAAAATCTAATTTTAAATCTTAATCTCATCAAGATAAAGCTATATGAAATTGAACTGTTTTCATTTTTCTAACTTAATTTTCTCATATATAACATGGTAATAAAATTACAAGTGGCCAAATAGGAGGTTTATGGGAGATAAACTATAAACATCATCAATGTACTCTTGATCAGCAGGAGCACTTGGTAACTGTTATCTACCATTTAATTATAGTACATCAGTATCAACAGACATTATTAAAATCCTATCACCTGTGGACACTTAGCTAATTAGAAGCTGACATCACATTTGAACACAGACTTTTTCTGTTCTTTCCAGTGCAAATTAATCTTGCACAGTACAGTAAAGAGTAATAATCAGACTTCAAATTTTATCATATTATCTTTCTCCCTGTACTTACATTCTTTGCCTTATGCCATGACTTTAATTTTAGTTCCATTGATGACTTCAACATAGAATTGAGTCACTACCACATGAAATTATGGATTTTTACTCCTAGATTTGTGCCAAAGATATTGAGCTATTCTGAGCCTATAATTATTATTTGAGGGAATGTCTCATTAATATTAATGTTAATATTAATAAATAAATGACAGTAACATAATCTTATAACTTTGACCTTTTAACTTATTTTAATCCATGTATTCTTTCTAACTTCAAAGCCAATTTGAGTTGATTTAATAAGAACTTTATCAGACACTTTAAAAAGTTTGTAAGTACTATTACATAATATGTATTATTATATACTATATATGTATATATTAACTATGTTATTTTCAAAGAATGAACTAAATATTGGCCTTTTGAGACAGAAACTTAAATACATTAATAACTATACAATATTTCATGTAGTTTTTTTATAAATTGTGAGTATTTATGAAGAAACATCTCAATTCAACATGTTATTCAACATAAATTCAGCAATGTGTGTAGACAATTAGGGTAATTAAAAATTTATAACTTTTGTCCATTAACTAGCATTTTAATGTCTCAGAAGGATGATACTTAGAGTAGTTCTAGGCTACAGGGAAGGATAAAACTATGAACAGATGATTTAAGTTTATCTATATCAATGATAGTAAACAATGGCCTTTGAAAAGTTTATAATAGGGAATGCATGGCAAACATACTTATATTAGAAAAGACTTTAAATTTTATTTTAAGAATTACAAATACACTAATGTTTTTAACAAGGATACCTCCTTAAGTTTAGACACATTAAATGAACTGAAACTCTAGTTACAAATCTCACATCAAGGTAGAAAACCACTGTACTCAAAGGATTTAGCAGCTATGTCAGCAGGAAGTCAGATAGGGCTATATCCCTGAGCAATGCTAGAAAATCAGTGTGCTAAGCCAAATGTTGTCAAACTTCTTCTCTCTCTTTTTTTTTTCTTTTTTTTTTTGAATATTTTCTTTTTTTACATTTCAAATGTTATCCCATTTCCCAGTTTTCCCACCACAAACCCTTATCCTATCCCCCCTCCCCCTGCTTCTATGAGGGTGCTCCCCCACCCACCCACGTACTCCCACCTCACCATCCTTCCTTTCTCCTACACTGGGGCATCGAGCCTTTACAGGACTGAGGGCCTTTCCTCCCATTGATGCCAGACAAGGCCATCCTCTGCTACATATGATGCTGGAACCACGGGTTGTTCCATGTGTACCAAACATTAGACTGAGCACTGGGTCTCCAACAGAGAAGTTAGAGAAAGGACTGAAGGAGCTGAAGGGGTTTGCAACCCCATAGGAAGAACAACAATATCAATCAACCAGACCCCTCAGAGCTTCCAGGGACAAGACCACCAGTCAAAGCTCTTCTTATGGAAAGAAGCACGGTTTAGGGGAGAGTTAAGCACAGATAGTATTTCATGCTATCCAAAAAGGGAAGATGACAATGAGAGAACAAAAGAGGGGATTACAACTAGATTTCCCAATACCCTTAAAACATGAGCTTATTTTTTTAAATAAGCTGTTTGCTTATTGCTTATTTTTCAATGTCACTGTTTAAGACATTAAACTATGATTTCATGTTAATTCATAAACATTTTGAAGTTTTTAAATAAAGTTTTTATAATTTTTATAATTTTATAATTTTAAAGTTTTTGTGTGGGTTAAAGTGGTGGCCCTCAACCACTAATAGGCTAGGGCCACTCATGGATGTTGGACACAGGAAGTTTGACTGAGTGTACTCCATGCTGTTGCCTTCCAGGCACTGGGCTGTGAGAAGCCATAGTACCCAGTTTCAGAGGTGGGGAGGCCCAGTTTGAGGTCCCATGGGAACTCCCAGCCCACATGGAGGCCAAGACAGGCAGGTTCTCAGGATCTCAGACAGCCCAGATGCCACTGGATGCAAGGGTGTATGGCTTGGCTTGGTGGAAACCTTGCCTGGAAGCACTGAGAAGCCTTCTGCAGGAGACTAGATGCACAGCTCTTTAGAGGAAGACCTGCTCCATTGCTTCAGCACAGTAGATCCCAATGAGAAGAGGCAGTCCATGGTTTTAAGGCATTTATTGTCATGGTAGGAAGGGGAACTAATAGGGTAGTAGAGGAAGAGAAAGGCAGAGAAAGGGAGAGAATAGAGAAGTAGAGGCCACCCATGGCATGTGGAGAGAGGACAGAAGGGAATGGGGTGAAAGGTGGAGCAAGAGAGCAAAAGTGCAAGAGAGGGAAGTAAGAGTTAGAGAGGCAAGAGTAAGAATAAGAGAGGAATGAGGGGGCAAGCAGCTCCTTTTATAGTGGGCTAAACCTACCTGGCTGTTGCCAGGTAATTGTGTGGGTGGAGTCCAGAAAGAATACCAGGGCTTGGGTTGTTACCCTATGTGACTAGTGGACACAGTATTATGGAGCTGAGAGATGTTGTGTCTAGAGCCTAGTGTCTAGGAGCATGCCAAACTTCCTTCTGTTCCTTGCACAGAATGAATTGTTTTAGGAAAAAGGGGGCTAAGAACTCCTTGAAATGCCATGCTGGCCTTTAACAACTGCCTGAGAATATTGGCAGTTTATTATAACGATGAGTCCACTTTTTATAAATTGATCACCTCTCTCCAGTAGGATCCTAAACACATTTCTGTGTACCAGATGTTGGAGAAAGCGGCCATAGGCATCCTCCCTGGCTTACCACAAGCCACTTCCTTTACAGATACTCTTCATTCTACAGTTTTTAAAATTTCATCTGAAATTAGATTTTGTTCCTTAAAATTCACTCTTTTGCTGAGGCATTTGTTCATCTCTGAATAACACACTTTTCATGATCAACTTCCCATAATTCAGGATAGTAAGAACCTTTTAGCATGTGCCTGGAAAAAAATGTAAATTTCCTTAACTCCTATACAATTCTCTCCTTCTCAATCTCCTTCTTCCTCTCCCTCTCCCTCTCCCTCTTTTACCTCCAAGGTGGAAAAAAGGGGAAACTGAATATTTAAAGAAACTATTTTGCTTATTGAGGTTTTTGCTATTGTTAAAAATAGTTAGAATGTGACTGAAACATTCAGAAGTGTTAAGTTCTTATTAGAATATGCTCCAAGACTTTTGACAAACCAGCTTCTCTGCTTTCTCTTTTGGCCTTGCTGAAGTCTTTTCAATTCAATTCATTTTCATTATCTCACTTCTTTCCATTCTATAGTGATTTTCACACTCTATTCTCACTTTCATTCTATTTTTTCAAAAATTTTTATAATGTATTTATTTACATTTTAAATGTTATCCCCTATCCAGTTTCCCCTCCACAAATCCCCCTATCCCATCTTCCCTCTCCCTTCTTCTATGAGGGTGCTCCCCCCCATACTCCCACCTCATTGGCCTGGCATTCTCCTACAATGGGGCATGGGGCCTTCGTAGGACCAAGGGCCTATCCTCCCATTGATGTTACATATGCAGCTGGACCTATGTGTCCCTCCATGTATATTCTTTGTTTGGTGCTTTAGTTCCTGGGAGCTCTGGCGAGGGGGTTGGTCTGGTTGGTTGATATTGTTGTTCTTCCTATGAGGTTGCAAATGCTGGATGGCTCAATGTTTAAGAGTACTGGTTGCTCTTCCAGAGAACCTGGGTTCAAATTCCACCACCAATGTACCAGCTCGCAACAGTCTAAAACTCCAATTTCAGGGAATATGGCACCTTCAAACATACATGCAGGTAAAACACTTTTTATTCTTAGGTTCATTTTTCCAAAAGTGGCTCACTAATACCTATACCTGGTCTCTCTGTTGTTAATTATTTTGATTATTTTTGAATAATAGTTTATAAGAACTCATAAATAACTCAGAGGTCAGATATTTTCTTGATTTACATTTCAAATGTTCTCCCCGTTTCCTCCCCCAAATATTCCCTATTAAAAATATGGAACTCTTCACAAATTTTCATGTCATCCTTGCCCAAGGGCCATGTTAAATTTTAGAATATGTGCTACTGAAATGAGCCCTCCAAGTATCATCTTTAAATAGTCTCTAATTTAATTCTTTTAGTCATGCAGATTTCTTTCTCATCAATCACAGCAACATATTTCAGGCTCTACATAAAAAATCTTATCCTACTCTTGATACTAATTTTTCATGAGATTTCTTTTTAGAATATATGTTTTAAAACATAATGTACTTTCATAAAGGATATTATTTAATTGATTTTTTTTTTTTTTTTTTTTTTTTGGTTTTTCAAGACAGGGTTTCTCTGTGTAGTCCTGGCTGTCCTAGAACTCACTCTGTAGACCAGGCTGGCCTCGAATTCAGAGTTCCACCTGCCTCTGCCTCCCAAGTGCTGGGATTAAAGGCGTGCACCACCACTGCCCGACTAGTTGATTTTTTTCATGTTGCCTTATGTACAAAATATAATATCATTAAGAATACATTTTAGAGTATCTTTGGAATATTCTAATTACTTTATTCATTGATATAATTTTTGTTGTTCAAAATAATAGACATCATCATATAAACCGAAAAGTATTCTTAAATGTGGTTAGTCAATAATTTGTAAGTAACATCTCAACATCATGGGATCCATTAGTGTTAAGGTATGCTTTCTCTAATAGACTCTAAATTTTTCCTAATAGCATTCATGGCAAAATGTAATGGAGAAGATTAAAATAAAATAAAGCTGCTATTTTGAACCAAAAATGTTCAGTAAGAAAGTCATCATATCTTATTTTGAAATTAATAGAAAAGAAGGATGAAGATAAATTGCTTTTTAGATGGAAAGAGGTGGGTAATTTACTAAGAAATGCTGTCTCTAGCATCTAGAAAACTGTTTTCTTGAAAGGTAACTCTAGAGAGATTCTCCTTTACTGAAAGCTGATACATTGATGAATTGTTCTACATCAACCAGTATTGAGTCTACAATTAATAGTATTGTAGTATGTCAGAATATGGTTCAAGGATGGAACTGTATGAGGGAAATTCTGAGAGCCTGTGAGAAAACTCCAAGGAAACAATACAGGTGTCTTATGACATCTGTTTCTTCTAAGCATGGACATGTTTTTGGCCCATCTCATTACCAGGCTCTGTTCTAGGGTCACCCTTTCAACAAGAACAGTTATAGTAGGATAGACTGTAAACTGATATTTCCTTTGTTAGATATCATTACTACAAAAAATACAAATAGAAAAAGAGGAGAGAGAAGAAAGATGAAAATGCAACAGACACCCTGGCAGTGGTGGCACACGCCTTTAATCCCAGCAGAAGGGGAAGGCAGAGACAGGTAGGTTACTGAGTTTGAGGCCAGTGAAAGGAAGAAAATGCAGCAGACAGAAAGAAGTTAAGGAAGTGTTTATCCCACCAGGCTAGGATAAGACCATGACTATAATTTTGAACAAAATATAAAGCAAGCTTGATTTTTATTGAAGTACACCAAAGAACTGTTTACCACTTCCTCCTAAGTTGGGTTAAAGAGAGCATCCCTGGCTTCTGTTTGTTTTTAAAGAACTTTTTAAGGAATAAAATCACCAGTAGTTGCAAACTTAGTTTTCAAAAGAGAGTGGGTCACTAAGAACATACAGACAATCTAAACAAACAAACAAACAAAAACTAACCATCAGTCTGTGATTAGGGAGGGATAAACTGGTCCCCCAAAACAAGTATAGATCATGGTTTGGATCAGGATGATTTCCAGGAAACTTTCTTTTAACAATACAACACAATTTCTTCTCTCTTCAAAATGGAGTCAGGCAGGTTCTACAGAAAATTGAATTTGTATTTTAAAAACAACAACAACTTGTCAGCAACCATAGTAAAAACTGGCCATAATAAACTAATATCTTCAAGCATGTGCCTTAAGACTTTGTTGGCTCTTTTGTTATTTTTTTGTCCAAATTTTCTTTTTTGAATAAGCGTGATTGTGTAGGCTTGTAATGCCAGCATTTTGAAGAAGAGGCAGGCACATAAGGAATGTCAAAATCATGGTACTCAGTAACATACCTAGTTTCCAGCCTGGGCTATGGGCTAATATCTCAAAAAGAAAGAATTAAATGATAATTTTCTTGAATAATGACCTGTTGTGTTCATGTGTTGTAAAATGGGGTGTTTACATTATCAGATTTCATGTTTACCAATATCTATGTACTTAAAATATCTTATAACTTTACAGAAAAATTCAAGTAATTAAGATTTTAAATGGACAAAGAGGTATGACCATTATATAATATGCTTATTTCAGTACACCTATGCTAAATTAGTTATTTTTCATGTTGTGTTGTCAAATGGCAAAGATATCACAAAATGTACTCTATTTTCTTAAAAAATAGTATCATGAGCTTACTTGTATTCAAAGTTTTAAGAATGTACTTTTCAAACTTTAGAGAAAAATATTTGTAGAAAGTGACTACTATGTTTCACAGTGTCAGGCTTCTCTTGGTTGAGCTTTGAAAGTTTTTTTTTCTTCCTATGCTGTATCTGAAATAAGTTGTTAAAGTATAATATGAAAAAAAGGAGAGAAAATGAAGTTATGAAAGTGAAACAATATTATATTTTGCAAACCTATGTTTTAGCTTGAACATCAGAAGAAGTAATGACTGTAATCATTATTGCATGCTTGCTAAATTAAATTGTACTAACGAGGGCTTCACAAATCAAAATGATATTTCCATTCCTTACCAGATTGTAAGAATAATCCTAATCATACATAATGGTTGTAAGGACTGCAGCAAAGAGACAGATGAAGCTATTTTACGTTTGAACTAGTACTTGGAGCCCCTGTTCTGATGGGAGAGCTGGGTTCATTGGGAGGCAGGCCCTTCCCAACTCAAAGGAATAGTACAGCATCCCTTAATTGACTTTGTTGGTGACTGGTAAAAGAAATAAGTTATTCAGTGTATCCTTGAACATGCTGTGAGAAACACAGACCATGACTTATGATCCAGCTTCTTCACAGCCACTGTTGACAATCAGATTATGTATGTATTCATGGCCACCATATGCATCTCTTGAGCACTCTGAGCCTACTACATATGTAAACCAGTTTTATAAACTTTGCATTACAAACATTTTGAAATTTATATTCTTTCAATGAACAAAAGTAAGGGGGGAGCACCTTGCAAATGAAGACTTGATGTCTGACTTCTAAAACTGAAATTGAAGAGTATAGTCATAATCACCAGATGTATCTTCAGGTTTAAGTCTCTGTCTTTCTTTTCCTCTCTTTCTTCTCTCCTCTCTTCCTTTAGCCAAACTATGCAGTCTGATTTTCCAAGACTGAATTCTTCTGTTCTTTTGTTGTGTCTATGTGATACCACTGAATTTTCATTTTTCTTCTCATTGTATAATATCATATGCATGTATTTTTAGGCAGAATCATTCATATTCAGCCACATTCTCATTCAAATAAATGCTTCTCTACGGCATTATTTCAAGATAATTATTAAATAGCATTACTGAATTAATGGTTTGTAAAAGCTTTTGTTTGTGCACATAATTGCTTTAGGTAAAGATATGTGTAATTATAAAGATTTTCCTCAAAACGTCTTCAAAACTTTTGTGCTTGTTTCAAACAAGATTGGCTTGCAGGTCTAATGGATATTTTTACTCTCCATTTTCAATTTATTGGATTGACAATGTGTACTAATGATGCTTCTCTATCTCATTGGCCTCAAAGGAAATCCAGACAAAGTTTCCAAGCCTTTAATGTTGATTCATGATAGGTGCATATATTGAGCAAGATCTTTTCCCTCAGCTCATTTTTGCTCTAAAGTTTAATATTGTAATTTAATAAAAATGGCTTTGCAGCTCTGAAAGCCAGCCTGGTAAAGAAATATATGTATTTCAAAGCTGATTCAAGTTCAAAGTTAAAACAAGATTTTTTTCTATTGCCATGTCCATCTTTCTCTACCAAGGGAAATCACCTCTTCAAAGGAAGAGACAGTAAATCTCTAAATCTCCATATTTACTCAAGTTCGGAGACTCTGCAGGGCAAAAGCTGCCAAGTCTATAGATTTACAATGTTTTATGATAATGATTTCCTCCAAGGGCTCACCGGAGATGAAAAGATAAATTAATTTATCCACTTCCAACCACTAGTGAAAGTTTAGTCTCCATTCCAAAAGCTGCCTTCAGAGCAGTGCTTGCACTATATAATTCATCAGTGGTGATTAAAATTTAAGAGCCTCTGGATATGGCCATCTTGCACTGGGCTTATCAAGTGGAAAGGATAGTAAAAAAAAAAAAAAAAAAGATGAGTTGAAAGCTGAAAGGGCATTACAACTTTTTTTCTGACCTTGTGATTCAATGATGCTTGTTAATGATAAGTACTACCAATTAATTTCAGCTGACTCCCATCCACAAGCTTTATATGTATGAATCTCATCTTATTCCACAGAACATGCCTGTGAAGGATATTTAAATGACTATTAGCTTCAGAGGGGTTGAGACTTTCCAGAAGTCATCTCATAACTCCTACTACCAGATAAGAACATTGACTATTCTGAACCACAGCCTAAGCAATGTGCTCTTCAATCTACATTTTACTAGAGATCATTGTCTCTGGAGACATTTCCCCACCTTTTTTATGAGTCTCAAATAAAACGTATACATGTTCAAGTTGCATGACCATATTTTGCTTGTTAACGTCTCCATTTTAGCATAGTATTTTGCCTGAGTATGTGACTGTCTGTGTCCATATGTGCACATCCTTGTGTCTTTCTGTCTGTGCACTGGTAATATTTAGCATTTACTTTCACAAAAATGTTGTGTGTAATACATTATGATTAACTGTAGCAGCTTTTTGTAGAGATCTTTTGTAGAGAACCAGGACAGATATTGAATTTTGTTAAGATCTTTGACATGTATATTTTGTCAGGGCCTGTCTTTATGTCCTGAATATTGCCTGGTTCTTGTCCATAATGCTCTTCCTGTGGTGTCAAATATGATTTTCTAGCATTTGTTGTATACTTTTTGGTCAAGACCCATCACGATACTGATCATTCAGTGTTTATAACACATGATCTGGACTTGTAAAAAAAATAACTCTTCCGTAATTGTATGTGTGCATACTTGTATGTAGTTGCATGATGATGCAAGAGGCATAAGATTCTCCTGGAATTAGAGTTACAGGAAATTGTGACCTCACAGACATGAGTGCTAGACACTGGCCTCAGGTCCATCTGAAGAGCTCTATTCTCTTAATCACTGAACAACCTCTCTAGTCTTTCATATATATTCCTCATCCTAGAACCATGGCAGTAAGTGTATTATCACTTTCCTTACATATTTTGTGCATATTTGTTTACTCTAATTGAAATCTGCATATTTTATCTTTCTAATAAATGACTTTTGACTTCAAGAAGCTAGTTTTGATATTTTCCAAATGATTTTTAGCCTCCATTTTATTCATTTTACTTCCTATTCTTTTCTTTTGATTTTTTTGTAGTCCACTACAAAGAAATATTATATTTTACTTGGCTTCTAAATTTCCTTTCATGTGCTGAGTTACTATTATACATTTCTTCTCTTAGAACTCATTTCTGCTACCTGCTCTGTTAACTATATTACAATACTACTCTCGTTTCTGATTTTCTGCTGGATTTCTTCTTTAGTTTTTTCTTTCTTCGGGGTATTTATTTATTTATTCAACTCTTATGAGTCTGTGTCTATGAGTGTGCAAATTTGTGTTTATATGGGTATTAATGGGTGTGACTATGTATGTGAAGGGTGGAGGACAATTTTGAGTGTAGTATACTTAAAGAACTATCTACCTTTCATTTTGAGACAGAATCTCTCATTGTCTTGGACCTCATTTCTTAGGTGGGACAGGCTGTACAGAGATCTCAGGAATCCATCTGTCTCCATCTCTTTGATGCAGTAATTATTAGATTTGACCATGAGTCTTATTTTCTGAAGTGGGTTCTGGACATCAAACTAGGGTCCTCATGCTAGTGTGACAAGCACTCTAACAATTGAACTATCTCCCTGGCCTGAAATTATGTTCTGAAAGGTAAGCATACCACACTTACTCACTGTTAACTAATATATTCTATAACTGTTTCAGCCTATATATATATATATATATATCTTAAGTGAGTCTCTTTGAGGCTTCTTATGATGTGTAATATCCAGTCTTTATAACTAAATAGTTTGTGTTGATTAATCTGAGCTACTCTTGACCTGCTTCAGAAAATCCTTTTTCAGTGTTTGGTAGTTAATGCAGAAATTCATAACTGTACAAAATGTTTAGCAAACAAGATTGCGAGTGCTCAGCCTGTTGTGGATGGCTCTATGCTGCATGTATTTTTATGTTAATTCTACTTTCCCTGGTTAGGCTGTCTGGAATAAGGAATGAGTCATGTACTCAGGGGGCTTCTTGTGAACCAATCCCCTAGTGAAAAAAGGATTCAATCACCTGGAGAGTAGGCAGGACTTGCCGGGTTGGATGGAGGAAAAGAAGAAGCAAGAGAGAGTTAGAGCCTTTTGGAATAGAGGTAGCATTAGGGTAAGATGTAACTGCTGGAGTTTCCTGGTATTATGGCAGATCCCAAGGATTTGCCCCTGGAGGAATCAGATTTTAATAAGAGTTACAAGATTAGGTTTTAGTTGTTACGCCCAGAGATTAAGTTACCATTGTTTCTGAACAAAGTTTGTGTTGCATTTTCCTTCATGAGGTGGCTTGCCTTGGTTCAAGAGAGAAAGGTACATTAGCAAAGCATGAGTTTGCCTGATGTGCAACACAAAGGTAGTGGGGTTTTTGAAGCATGGGGCTGGTGTGGTAACAACCTGCCAATAGGGATCTAGCAAGCTGGATGGAGATATTTAGTGGTTCTGAGCCAGAATCTCCATGAGACAAACAGGTCCACCATTGCCTGCCAGTGTATGGCTGGCCAGACTGCTGGGACAGAGGCACAAGGGCAGGAATATGCCGGGGTTTTTTCTTTTTCTTTTTCTTTTCAAGATTTTCTACATCAGCCAAAAATGGAACATCTTTATCAATGTTCCATCCAATGCCAAGACTCAAAAAATATGGTGAAATAGAAAACATAGTAAATTTAAAAAACAGATGTTGAGGAAGAGTGCTATAAATGTTTTCTTGAACATAACATAGCTATTGTGTTCATGAATTCACACTAATACCTAACTAAAATTGCAAAAAGTATAAATTTAGGCCAACTAAAATCTTAGCATAGACTGGGAAGAATTCATGAGGCTCTACTTCTGATTGAAAAGCTACTAGCAATTAGAAGCTGCTGGGAAAGTCATTTTTCTTTGTTATTGTAGACACAGGTAGGTTATTTATGTTCCAATGATAATCTTAGGTACAGGAACATGTAGAAAACACAAACAGAATGTGGTAGATTATAAACATATAATTAGAAAATTATTGGGAAGTCCATAACGAATATGATCCAGAAAGAATTTGAGATGAAACAGAGAATGTATAAAATAATATTACTTTGAAAATGCTTATGAAATTCTCAGGAAATAGAAAAATATCTGGTGAATACTAGCAGAGCATTGAAAGCAAAAAAGAGGAATTCTAAGGTAATCTTAGCTTTACGGTACCTTTCTCATCCTGTTGTTCCTATTTTTATTTCCAAAGCATCTCTGAGATGATGCCTAGGCAGTTAGCTATCACTGCATAGTTTTCCAAGGCTTTGTTACAGGTTTACTTATTAAGAAATCATTAACTTTGAGAAGTTAAAAAAATTCTAATTCTTAATAATTTAAGGGGCTATTCATCCTATTTATTCATTTTTATTTTTCAGATAATATTACATATATAATTTCTTCCTTCATCTTATTTCCTCTACATACTTCTATGCAGGTCCATTTTACTTTAAATTCATGGCCTCTTTTGATATGTGTGTGTGTGTGTGTGTGTGTGTGTGTGTGTGTGTGTGTGTGTGTCTATGTGCATATGTATGTGTATGTACATGCATATGTATATATGTATGTATATATTATGCATATATGTATGCAAATATACGTTCTTAAATAACCTGATCTCATTTTATAATGCTACCTATATGCATATTGTCTATATAATGTACATTTTTGGCAGTGGAAAACCCACTGGTGTGCTCTTTCTTCGGGAAGGCTCTCCCACTATCAACATTCTTTGCTTATGCTTAGTTCTCTGTATGTATTTGAGGCCTCGTGAGATATCCTCTCTGCAATAACATTGTATCATACTGACCATCGTATGTTTAGGGAGCTAACTATATTACTGAAATTTCACAGGTGTATCCTCTGACATTTCAAGAGTCAGAAGAACAGGGAATATGCTGTGAGATTGTTTTTTGTAAATGTCAGAAAGATGTTATTCCTATGTTAGAAAATATTATAGCTTTGTTACTAATGCTATTGGTATCCTAGTGTGTCTCTTAATGACTTGATCATGTGGAAACATCAGAAATTAGGAACTGAATTATCAATTTTGTACTTTTCCCTGTAATCTACTGAAGAGAGAAGAAAATCCTTTTTAAGAAATATTTTTTTTCTGAAAAATCCTCTACTTCAGTGAAGTATTCTGTCATATTTAGATCATGCTGAATCCGACTTATTTTATTTGCCTAGTATTAGATTCATGAATAGTGACTATTTTTCAGAATCATCTTTAATTTATGTTTTTTTCCATTCACTGTGAAATCCTTAAGACTATTTTTTTATGTGATAGAAGTAATATCATGCTTGTCTTAGCATCATATTTAGCTAACATATGTTAAGTTTACCATTCCTTGTTGTTATACTCTTTGGTGACTTTGATATTATCCTGCTACATATTTGTAGTAAGAATAAACTCAAAGTCACTTGAAAAGAAGATTTCCCTGATGAAGCAGTATAAGTGAATATCATGCAATTGTGACAATATTTGGACACGCCTATTCTTTACTTATATTTTGACTATATACTTCAATCTGATTCTTTCAATTAAGAATGGCATCTACATGCCACATTTTTAATATCCAAACATGATTTTTAAGGAAATATCAACTGACAGACTACAGCTACTGCAATAAGTCTGATACTAAAAGAAAAATAGCTGAAAGTGTTAGTCTGATGATAATACTCAAATTTTGAACTGTGAGTTGAAGTTTGGAAAATCATATCAACTTCTTTGAGATTTGCAACTTGTAATACAATGATTCTTGATGAGTTATAATGCTAAGACATGAATTTAAATATTTTATAATGGAATGAGTAACCATTATGAGCACATGTATAATTCAATGAACCTGTATTTTTAAATGACCAAAACATCATAAATAAAAGCTCCATTTATAAATGTAATACAGGCCTTGACATACTGTCTACTGATACACAAAGCCTTAAGTGCCACAGTCCTACATTTCATTGCCTGTGTAACCTTTAAGAAACTACCAACACTGAACTTTGCTGTAGCTCTAGAGAAAACCATCCACTTATATCTTAAAGAAAATTTTAAATGTCCTACTTTTTCCTGTATGTATGTTTATGTCAAACAAAAATAGTTTTGAATATATTACAACAAAAAAATGCCATTTATATAGCATCAGAATGAAATAGGAAACTCCAACCAAGGGTTCCTCAAGAACCAAAGAGTTGAAATAGTTTCCTCCTCACGTCTAAGACCTCAGAAGAGAAAAAGTACATAGGCTCAGAATACCTATAATACAACTCACAGACCATATGAAGCTCAAGAAAAGGGAAGATCAAAATGTGCAAGCTTCAGTCTTACTTAGAAGGGAGAATTAATAATCACAAGAGATAGGAAGGGAACTGGGAGGGAGAGAGGATGGGGAAGAAAAACGAGGGGCAGCAACAGGTGTGGGAGGAGACCTGGGGGATAGGGGAGAACTTCAGAGCGTCAAGAAATTGAATGGAGGTATGTAGCAGTGGGGGATGAAGAACTGTGTTATTAGCTATTAGAAAGTCCCAGATACCAAAGAAGCAAGAGGTTCCCAGGACCAAACAGGGATGACATTAGCCAAAATACCCAACAAAGGGGAGATAGAACCAATAGAGGCCATATACAGTGGTTATGCATGACCTCCTGTTGAGGGATGATACCACATACCCATCTCAAAAATATTAACCTAGAATTGTTCCTTTCTAAAGGAAATTCAGGGACAAATAGTGGAGCAGAGACTGAAGGGAAGGCCATCCAGAGACTGCCCCACCTAGGGATCCATCCCATCTGCAGACACCAAACTCATACACTATTACTGAAATCAAGAAGTATTTGCTACAAGAACCTGATATAGCTGTGTCCTGAGCCATTCTGCCAGAGCCTGACCAATACAGATGTGGATGCTGGCAGCCAATCATCAGACTGAGCACAGGTCCCCCAAAGGAGGAGTTAGGGAAAGAACTGAAGGAGCTGAAGGGGTTTGCAACCCAATAGGAAGAACAACAAAATCAACCAACCTGATCCTGCCCGCTGCCTCTCCCCTCAACCTCCAGCTTCCAGGGACTAAATGACCAACCAAAGCCTATACTGGAGGGATCCAAGACTCCAGATATGAATGTAGCAGAGGATGGTCTTATCTGATATCAATTCGAGGGTAGGCCTTTGGTCCTGTGGAGTCACAATGCTCTAGTGTAGGTGGATGCTAGGATGGTAAGGAAGAAGTGAGTGGGTGGGGATCCCCCTCAGAAGCAGGGGGGATGGAATAGGGGGTTTGAAGAGGGGAAACCAAGAACGAGGGATAACATTTGAAATGTAAATAATAAAAGAACAAATAAAAACAAAAAAGATTCCAGGACTGGAGGCCTACAATTGCATGCACTCATTCTTACCATCATGGGATGTTTTCTTTGCACATCTAATTTTTTCATTCAAGACAAAGGTAAATTTATCTTTCTGTAACAACTTCCCACTCTATTAGTAAAGATAGACTTAGTTTGCAAATTTCCATAACAATTTAGATGTGATGAGATTCCTGTACAGTGTTGTTGGTATTCCTACTTCATATTTATCATGCTCATAACTTTCTAGACTGTTCTTTTTTAAATTTCTTTTAGTTGTATTACTATGTAAACCTGCAACTGTGAGGGTGTTCAAAAATTTTTGAACACTATGCGATATAAATGTATTAAATGTCTTATTTTATTAATGTCTGCTTTTGAATTAGGATATTATCAGCAGGCATTTGATACTTCAAACTCTGGGATAGACAGAGGTTTAAAAGTACAAAGAGGAGAATAATCATACAAATATTCTTTCCCTCTCCTCAAGAGAGAATTGATACTTATTCACAGATAGGAACCCAAGTCATTCAACAGTAAAGAAGCTGGAACTACTAGTTATTTCTTAGCCATTTGTTATCTTGAAAGTGTAAATTATATATTAAAACAGTGTATTAAAACATTTACTTTATTTTACATTTGTTTAGTAATTTCTAAATAATAAGTCATTGATTGAAGTGCTAGAGGAATGGTTCAGAGCTTAAGAGCACTTCCTTCTATTCCAGAGGACCTGAATTTGGATTCAGATGCCTATAACTCTAGCTCCAGGGAATCCAACACCTTCTTCTGGCCTTCAATGATACCTACATACATATGGCACATGTAAGCACACACAGAGACACATGACAGTACATAAATAAAAATAAATCTTAAAAATTAACAACAAAGGAGAATGAAACCAACAAATAAGTAACAAGTATCAAATAAAGAGTAGCTGTATGAAAAAAAATACTAAAATAAGGACTTTCCAAGATGAGGTGTAGTGGAACATTGTGTTAAGATAATATTTTGTGATTGGTGAAATGGCTCAATAAAAGACAGCCCTTGCCATGAAAACGGATGACTTAATTCTATCCTCAGGAAAACCCAGCTGGGAAGGAGAGGACTGATTTTGTAGGTTGTGTACTGACCTCCAAGGGTGCGTACTGGTTCTTACTTCTACACTCAAGTGCACAAACAAACACACATGCACACACACACACACACACACACACACACACTTAAACACACACTAACTGTAATAAACAGAAGTTAAATTGGACATTTAAGATGCTATCATGAACTCCCGCTTTCCTTAAACAAACACCAAAGTTGTGAGATAAGAAATGAGATTTGACAATTCAATAACAGCCACATAAATCTCACTGATGTTCATTTTAAAACCTAGACAAGTATAATGGAATGTTATTGTCCATAAAAGTCACTCAGTATGTAGAGGTAGAATGGTAAGTAATCTGTGCAGTGGTCCAACTTGTACTATTTATTCTTGTATACAAATGAAGATCAAAATAAGAAAAAAACATGGGGTTGCATTTTAATGTAAGTATCCATTATCTAATGTTTAGGTAATGGAAGCCAAAAGATCTCATTATTATGTGGTCTATTACAGTGAATACAAAATGAAATCATCACGAAGCCACAGTTCCTTTAGAAACTATTGCAGCTTGATCAATG
Organism: Montemys delectorum; assembly: GCA_019843815.1. NCBI lineage: Eukaryota > Metazoa > Chordata > Mammalia > Rodentia > Muridae > Montemys > Montemys delectorum. Next base: position 30,270 of record JADRCD010227711.1, read on the forward strand.
ACAAGGGAAACATATATATGCAAACTTCTTTAGACGACTAATTTGAATTTTGTGTTAACTGCTAATGCATTATTAATCAACAGTTCATTATACTTTTAAATAACTTTAGTTTATGTGTGCTTTATTTGTACACAACTCATTTGTGTAATCTCTTGCTTCATAAAATTTTGTTTCTATTTGAATATTATTATCCTTCCATAATGAGTATATATATATATGCAAGCACAGGTGAAAGGATATCAAAACATTATGTTTAGACCATAAAAATATAATAATTTTTCAAAGTTACTTGTTCATTAGCTTGATGTTTATTCAAACATAAAGATTGAGCTCTGGCTTAAGTTATACATTCACACTGAGCAGTGGTGGCATACGCCTTTAATCCCAGCACTTGGGAGGCAGAAGCAGGTGGATTTCTTAGTTCTAGGCGAGCTTGGTCTACAGAATGAGTTCCAGGACATCCTGGACTATACAGAGAAACCCTGTCTCGAAAAACCAACCCCCCCAAATAGTATACATTCACATAAAAGACAACTCCTTAAACATATTCTTTTGTATCCCTTCAGCTTTTTTTAAAAAAATTGATTTCTTGGAAGAAAATGTAACCCCCTTGGTATGTGAGTTGTTGTTTTGATTTACTAGACCATATCCAAAATAAACTCTTGACAGTATACAAGATCATATTGAAAAAAATCAATAGTGAGGTAACCATGTGGAGTTGACTTTTTTAAACACAGAATTTTAAAAGATATGTTTTTCTAAGCTAATGTTTGCTGTAAACAATATAATCTAAAGATAAATCAAACATGCTGTTATGAAAATATCCAATATTAATATGAGAAATGTCAGTAGATTTTGTTTCTTCACTGAGACAAGTACTAGAATTCTGTATGCTTGCCAACAAGAATTTTGTAGTACAGTATCTATTATCCCAAAAGTTTGGAATACCCAAGATTCAATTCACAGACCATGTGAAGCCTAAGAAGAAAGACCAAAATATGGATACTTCAGTGCTTCTTAGAAGGATGAACACAAAACTTTTGGAGGAAATACAGAGACAAAGTGTGGAGCAGAGACCAAAAGAAATGCCATCCAGAGACTGCTCCACGTGGGGATCCATCCCATAGACAACCAACAAACCCAGATGCTATTGTGGATGCCGGGAAGTGCTTGATTTTGGAAGCCCAATAGGCTGTGTCCTGAGAGGCTCTGCTGGAGCCTTACAAATATAGACGTGGGTGCTCACAGCCAAATATTGGATTGAATGTGGGGGTTCCTGATGGAGAAGTTGGAGAAGGAACTGCTAAGGGGGTTTGCAGCCCCCTGGAAGGAGCAACAGTGTCAACAGATCAGACTCCTCCGGAGCTCCCTGGGATTGGATCACCAACCAAAGAATACACATGGAGGGACCCATGGCATTGGCCTCATATGTGGCAGAAGGTGGACGTTTTGGACATCAGTGGGAGGAGAGGCCTTTGGGCCTGAGGTTGTTCCTTGCCCCAGTGTAGGGGAACGCCAAGGCAGAAAGACAGGAGTGGGTGTGTGGTTGAGAGAGCACCTTCATAGAGACAAGGGGAGAGGAGATGGCATAGGGGGTTTCAGAAGGGAAGACCTAGAAAGGAGAAAACATTTGAAATGTAAATAAGTAAAATATCCAATGAAAATAAAATAAAGTATCAATTTATGTGTTTTTGTTATGCATTACTAATTTTTACCTAAATCTTAATGAGTTATAAAAAGCATGGCTATTCTTACAGAGTGTTATCTTAAGAAACAGAGGTCTTTTACAGATCAGTTTCAAACAGTGATTCTCCGGTTTTCATGTTCTATCATGAGTACCTCCTCATAAGGCTGGTGGTGACCATGGCTTGTTGTATCTCCCAGTCTCTGGGAACACCCATGATTTCATCTCTGAATACTGAATGTCTATTGTTTATACATCTTTTATATTTTTTACAGTGACTGTTCACGTGGAAATCAGATACAAAGTAGATTAGTTGAACATGCTCTCAAGAGGCTACAAGGGAACTATAAGCAAGTACCTTTATGTGATGTTTTGTAAATAGCTAGCATTCACTTATAGCTTAACAAACTAATCACTTAAATTTAAAAAAAAATTGAATTACATAAATTTATAGTCAGTATAGGCTTATGAGTTTTGATATATTATCTACATTTTAGAGATAAGAAAATTACTACTTATTGTCAATTTCCCTGAGAGTAGAAGCTGGAAAGAAAAAGTTTAAAACTCAGACAAACACTTTCTGAAATTTGAATTATTCACCACTGCTGACTTATTGTGTTATTAATTTAACTATAAACAAAATTGTTTGACTTTTTATCAAATTACTTGCTGCTATTTCACCATCAGTAGAATTTAAAGATTTGAATTCTTACACATCTTAATTTTAATTTTATACACATACAGAACAAAGATGACTTAGATAGATCACAAGAGAAGAAATACTTTTAGTCACTTTAATGCAAGAAAATGTTAGATATTCAACAGAGTTAGTTCCTTGTAAGTAATATTTTCTTAATTACTCTGTAGTTATATTGTCAGTTGCATTTCTGTTGTTGTGAGGTGACAAGATATCATGAGAAAAGCTACTTATAGAGTTAAGGATTAATTTGTTTTAATAAAAGGTGGGTTAGTCAAGTTAGAAGAAGCCAAAAGAGAGAGAGCAATGAAGACTGCTGCTCAGCTCACTTTATTCACTTCGTATTATCTGAGATAATAGTTCAGGAAATGATCTTGCCCACATTTATGGTGTGCCCTCACATAAGAATTAACCTAATTAAGATAATTCCTAGCAGGTAAGGCAATTTCTTGGGTTATCTTCCTAGATCTCATCAAGCAGATAGTTGGAATTAACCACTCTTAGACTTGAAAGATGAAACAAAAGTAAAGAGAACCTGCAGGACATCCAGAGGACCAGAGTTCTCTTTCTAGTACCTTCAGGCAGCTCGCCATCACCCATGGTCTGACAGCATGTAGTGGCCTGTTTGACACCTACATATATGTTTGCCTTTCACAATTTAGTGTCTACCATCTGTGGAGTGTGTATTATCGGCAGTTCTTCTTTACCAAAGGCAGTTCAGTGGGTTGCTCTTTAGCGATGATAATTCTGATCTCTTTAACAAGTACAGCTCTCTTATGAATTTCTTCTAATAGATACAAAGAAAAATAAGTGAATTTTTATTCTCCTCAGGGAAAACAATTTTAATTGAATGTGTAGATTCTGCACTCAAAGTAACAAATAATTCTTTTACTAACAATATGACACAGGAAACAAGTTTAAGAAATAAAAATACACATTGTAACATGTTTGCTGCTGTATCCTCAGTTTATTCTGTTCAAGGAAACATGGAGTTGGCCTGGCCTACTGTCAGGAGAGGTATGTATCATATGTTTTGTAAATTAGAATCTATGGTACTTGGGACACAGTATCAGTCTTCGAAGATACTAATGCACTGTCTTAGGCAGTGGAGCATTCAGGCCTCTTTGTGTTTCTCTGTATGTCTCCTTAGTAGTCAAGGATGCATGAATACCTGGTAGGACAATTGGTCTTAGACTTTAATCTTGTGTACTCTCTATAACCATTGTATACTGGCAACTATAATGGTATTGGTCCTGGCAACTGCCATCACATACTGTTTCTGATAAAGGTATTAGAAAGTCTGACTGTTCCCTATGAGAAAGTTGTTACAGTCTTAGTTGTTCTATGGCCCTTACTTCTTGGCATGATTTAATTCCAATGGAGAATATCTGGTGACCTTGACCTAGTAAGTAAGTATACCAAATGGTGCTATTACAGAGGCCATGAAACGAAACAAAACATTGATCAAAAATCTTAAACAAATAAATGAAAAATCAATATTATGACTTTGTAAACTACAGAGGTATTTACTTTTCTCTCATATGGTTTAAGAAGTCCATGAAGTTGAGGTCAGGTTAAACTAACCTTGGCAAATTACCTGTCAGTAAATGCTCATAAAAATTAAATATTAGCATCATGTTACTAGTATTAAAAGTGATATAAAAACTGGTATAACACCTGATGGATATGTTCAATATAAGGGCATCTAGAAATTATGTGAAAGATGAATATCACTGCATATATATCAACTTATATACCAGTTATAAGACTAGAATTGAAGAGAAATATAGCAAAGAACATATGTCAAAATGCACATCAAATTGCTTATAATCATCAAAATATGTATATATGATAATTGCAGGATGAAGTATATCTATATAAAATAAGAGTATCAGCTTGCCTAATGATACATAACTAGAATTAACAAGATGGTTGTTACTATTATTTTTACTATTAGAAGACAGGGTCTCCTGTAGTTTAGGTTAGCTTCAAATTACAAGGGAAAGCCGGTTTCTTGAACTTCTGATATTCCTTTGATTACTGAGTGCTGAGTTAGTGAGTATGCACAATTGCAACTGGGTCACAGCTTTTATTTGCTTACTTATAGCAAGCAGCAAAACAGCAGAAAAAGAAAGGCCTGTTTTGAATTTCAGTGTGAAATCCCCATTGCAGTTTCTTTCCAATGCAAAGCTACCATAGTGATTTTCACCTAGAGTAATTACAATGACTCTGCTCATTGTCTTTGGGTTTGTTGGAGTCACAGTGTCTCTATACTGAGTGTTGATTTTACAATGTTATGGAGTACCTTACATAGATAAAAAAGAAAGTATAAAGGCCAAGCCTCATATGCATGACTTTAAACCAATTAACGGCCATACAGCTGTGATGTCTTCAGAAGTTTATTTTATGTCTCTAAGCCTCAGTGTTATCCTTTTGTACTTGGAATACTTAAATACTCCTTGTGTTACAACATGACATTTCACTTTGGAAATATAAAGACAGGTGTGCACACATGTGTTTGAATACACATGCACATTCACATATGTGAATCTTAAACAATATTTGAATACAGTATTTAATCAGGAAAGATTACCTTTGGATTCATTGCAAAAAAGAAGGTAAAGGTAATACAATGTTTGCTTATTTGAAATTAATTTACTTTAAAGTCTTCAGGGTTGTGTGATTTTTGCCTTAAAACAAGAAATAAATACTCTTTCTTGTTTTTGAAGCATATCAATTTTATAACACATAGATCAATATATAAAAGATTGGAACTTATCATGCAAAATAGAAAGTGTGTGCCCTTTTTTTTTTTTTTTTTTTTTTTTTTTTTTTTTTTTTTGGTATACATTGACTCACTTTTCTCAGAGCTAAACAATTGTAATTTCAGTAAGACTTTAATGGTCTTTAAGCAAAATACATTAGCAATCTTTCTGCTTCATGAAAACCAAAATTCTCAGAATACCTAATAAATATAAACTGTTCCTTTAAAAACAAATAGGTCTATGATATGTGTTTTCTACATCACTGTTAAATCTTCAATTTTGATGGGGTAAGTGTTCACCATTTTTATCAGAAGATTTCATGCTATTGTCATTCTTTTCTAGAATTCACCTTATTTTCAGACCAAAATACAAGTGCAAATTACCTATAACTATTGTGAACTTCAAAGTTTTAGAAATCTGTAACGATACATTTAAAAAACATCCATACTACGAAGAACATACAGAACTCATTTCAATTACTACCAAACCAGTTCCAATGTTTCATTTGCATACAAAAACTATTTGGAACCCTGTGTTATAGGCACAGATGCTGTTATATTTCATCAAGTTCTCTTTATCTGTTCTCGTCTGAAGCACTGGAATGAAGAGGAGGACCAGCAATCTTCATTCATTACAACTCTCCAGAAGAAAGCTCTCTCTTAACCTGCAATCGTTTTCATAAACTAACTTGCTGAAATATCTGACTGTAGCAATTTTTCACTGAAAATTCTGAACCTTTATTCCATTCCATAGCTAAAACTCTCTTTTCTTTTTGGTGTATTAGAAAAATGTTCAGGTTAAATTAGGTGACTTATATACACCTGATTTGGTCTCTTTTCTAGTTTCATGACCTCTACCTACCTCTATATATGTATATATAAATATTAAAAGTCAAGATCTGCATATTAAAGAAAACATGAAATATTTGTTTTATCTGACTCTGGCTTACCTCATTTACATAAATATTTAGCTTCTGAGTTATGGTCTTATGCTCAACAAAACATTGCTGTATGATAATTTCCGGGTATCAGAAGTATATTTATTTGAAATAATAATATAAACTCAATGAGACTGGGGAAATGGCTGAGAGATTGATACTTCTTCAAAAGCACTAATACTACATCTCATTGTGCATAAAGGAGAAAGCCAAGTGACTTGAACTTAATTCTTGTCCTTGTACATGTTTTAATAACATAAATAAACTAATATAATTACAAGAATGTATATATATACATACAAATACATACATACATATGCACATATATACAAACATACACATCAAGACAAACACACTGACTAATAATATCAATGGAACATAATCAAGACCAAAACAACTTTTGACTACTTCAGTGGCAATAGGATCACTTTTTATTGTAATTATTTGATAGCTTTTATAAGTTATTTTCAAGTTAACTTGGAAAATATATTTTTTGATAATTGAGAATCTTAAACATTGATAATATATTTACATATTGTTTGTCAGTCAATAATTTAGAAAAAAACTATTTCTGATAGAACTAGAACGTTGAAAAAGAAACTGACAGCTTACATGCTGAATTAGATTTCTCTAAGATACTCCAACAAATAACAAGGACACATGCTTCACTACGTTTATAACACCCTTATTCATAATAGCCAGAAACTGAAAACAACACAGAGGTCCCTCAAAAGAAAAATGGATACAGAAAAAGTTGTACATTTATAAAATAGAACACTATTGTGCTATTAAAAATGAGGACATCATGGTATATTGCAAGCAAACTTAAGGAACTAGAAAATATCATCCTAAGTGAAGTAACTCAGATACCAAAGGACATACATGGTATGTACTCATTGATAGGTTGGTATTAGACAAAAAAATCAGACTAACCATGATACAACTCACACACCTTATGAAGCTTAACAAGCAGGAAGGGCCACGTAGTTCCATGTAGAAGGGGGAACAAAATAATCACAGGAGACAGGGGGAGGGAAGGACATGTGTAGGAGTGGGAAGGGAGAGGAGAAAAAGAGGGACAGAATCAGGTATAGGGGAGATAAGGGTGAAGCCCAGATGGACAGGAGAATTAATAGAAATGCAGCAGTGTGGGTTGGGGGACAGGGGTAACCACTAGAAAGTCCCAGAACCCAGGATATGAGAGGCTCTGAGGACTCAGTGGACAGGACATTAGTCGAAATGCTGAATAGTGGCTAGATGGAACCTGAAGAGACCACATCCAGTAGATAGACATGATGTTGAGGGATGGGGATACCCACCCGTCTCAAAATTTTTTGACCCAGACTTGTTCCAGTATAAAGAAAATGCAGAGATAAAAATGGAGTAGACACTGAAGGAAAGGCCATCCAGAGACCGCCCCAACTTGGGATCTATCCCATGCATAGACATCAAACTCCAACACTATTTATTGCTGATGCCAAGATGGGCTTGCCAACAGGAGCCTGGCATGGTTTTCCTCTGGTAGGGTCTATCAGCAATTGACTGAGATAAATGTAGATACTTAGACTCAATCTTTAGACTGAACCTGAAGACCCCTGTGAAGGAATTAGAGAAAGGACTGAAGGAGCTGAAGGAGATTGCAACCTATAGTTAAAAACAACGGTATCAACTAAACGAACCCCCTCACAGCTCCCTGGGACTAAGCTACCAATCAAAGAGCATATATGGGCTAGATCCTGGTCCCCGCTATGTATGTACCAAAGGACTGCCTTGTCTGGCCTCAGTGGGATGATATGGGCTTGTCCTGTGAAGGGTTGATGCCCCAGAGAAGGGGGATGATAGAGGGATAAGATGGGAGTTGGTGTAAAGAAGCATCCTCTTAAAGGCAAATTGGAAGAAGGGTAGGGTGGGGTGCTTATGGAAGGTACACCAGGAAGAGGGGTATGTGAAATGTAAATAAACAATTAACAAAGAATAGTTATCCATTTCTAATTTTAAAAAAAGTTCCAAAGTTATTAGGAAGAATAAGGCTCAAGCATCATTCATGAAGATACAGATATAAATTAGTAAGCTTGGAAATGAGTGAATCTATATATTCAGCAATCTTAATAGTTTGTCTAGGGCACCCAAGGGAGTAAAAGTTTTGCCCAGGGAAGGTGTGATAGGAAATGGTGAGTTTACAACAGTTTGAAACTGAAACAGGTTGTCAGAAATAATTTTGTTGAAGAAAATGAGGTAGGATATTACTGAACAATACCATCATCCGATTGAATATATACTGAAATGACTTTTATGACCCAGAATTCATGCTCTTCTACCTTTATAACTACAATATTCGTTACCCAGGCCATTTATGTTCAGGAATCTTGAATTAATGAAGGATTTAGATACCAAAATACCAGAATGACAGGTTAAATGATCATGGAAGCTGGTTAAAAGAGCACAAGAATCCAAAGACTTATCTGAAGTTATATGAAGTGAAGCATAAATGGCTTTGAGAAACAAAACTAGCTACTTGAACTGAATGGTAGTGGTTTGTCATGTGTGGAGTGCTGTGATGGATACAACGACCCTCTAGATAATTTTGGCTAGTCATTAAACATCTTGATTTAAGTCCCTGATTGAGATATATAAACAAAATCCTGATCTTCAGATAATACAACTTATTTTGTGGCCAACCAATATTTATACAAATAAAGTATATTTGAAACAGAAAGATTAAAATTTAGTTTAAATTTAGAACAGATTTGTGAAACACCAAATTAAGAAAAAAGCAAAATCAGATATTCTATTATTTCGTGTTCTTTATATTTTCTGCCTTTTGTTCTCTAACATGACATAAAAAGTAAAGCTTCAAGATGAAGAAGAATACTCAGTGTAAAGGACTAGAACATAATTGTAAAAAGTGATAAAATAAAATATATCATTTATATATGTATATTTATTATATTTCTATATCAGAGTATATTACTTTCTTATAAATTGTTCATTTAAGACACTATCTTGTCATTTCAAGGAAAAGGAATTTCTTTGAAATTACACCTTTAAGTGTCAAGTTCCAGAGGCCTGCCTTAGGTTTTCCAGCTTTGTGGACATCTTTTGTCTTATTATTATTATTATTATTATTATTATTATTATTATTATTATTATATTTTTTGTACTGGTTATTTGATTTATTTACATTTCAGATGTTAGCCCCCTTCCAGGTTTATCCCTATATTATCCTCCTCCTCCCAGCTTTTATGAGGGTGCCCCCACCCTCTCACCCAGTCCTTCCTCACTGCTCTAGCATTCCCCTATGTTGGGCCATCAAACCTCCACAGGACCTAGGTCCTCCCCTCCCATTGATGCCAGAAAAGGCAATCTGCTGCTAAGTATGCACCTGGAGTCCTGGAGGTTTAGTCCCTGGGATCTCTGGGGGATGTGCCTATGAGGTTGAGGTTGCAAACCCCTTCAGCTCCTTCAGTCCTTCCCCTAGCTCCTTTATTGGGGTCCATTGGTTGGCTTTGAACATCTGAATCTGTATTGTTTAGGCTCTGGCAGAACTTCTCAGAGGACAACCATACCAGGCTCCTGTCAGCAAGCACTTCTTGGCATCAGCAGTAGTGTCTGGGCTTGGTATCAGGAGACTGGATGGATCCCTAGGTAGGGAAGTCTCTGGACTTCCCCTATGTTGGGCCATCAAACCTCCACAGGACCTAGGTCTTTCCTTCAGTCTTTGCTCCACTCTTTGTCCCTGTATTTCTTTTAGACAGAAACAATTCTGAGTTAATATTTTTGAAATGGGTGGGTTGCCCCATCCCTCAACTTGTGGCTCTGCTTAACTACTGGATATGGTCGCTACAGTTTCTCTCTCCTCTTTGTTGTGTATTTTGGCTAATGGCATCCCCATTGGGTCCTGGGAACCATTTGCTTCCCTGACATATACGACTTTCTGGTGGCTACTCTGGGTTACTAACCCCCAACACCTACTGCTATATACCTCCAATCAATTTCTTGATCCTCTATATTTCTCCCCCATCTCCTACTACACCTGATCTTGTCTCCTTTTTCTCTTCCCCATTTCTCCCTCCCAGGTTCATCCCTACCTTTACCTCGTGTGATTATTTTGTTCTCCCTTCTAAGTAAGACTGAAGTATCCACACTTTGATCTTCCTTCGTCTTGAGTTTCATATAGTCTGTGAGTTTCATATGTGTTCTTTTGTACTGATTTTTTTCATTTTATTGAATACATTTCAAACGTTATCCCCCTTCCTAGTTTCCCCTCCACAAGACCCATATCGCCTTCTCCATTCTCCCTATCACTATAAGGGTGCTTCTCCACTCTCACACCCACTCCTGCCTCAGCAGCTTAGTGTTCCCCTATCCTGGTTCATCAGAACTCCATAGGACCAAGGGGCTCGTCTCCCAGTGACGCCAGATAAGTCAATCCTCGCTACATATACAACTAGAGCTATGGGTACCCCCTGTGTACTCTTTGGTTGGTAAGATAGTCCCTGGGAGCTTTGGGGTGTCTAGTTGTTTGATATTGTTGTTCTTCCTATGAGGTTGCAAACCCCTTCAGCTCCTATAGTCTTTACTCTAACTTCCCCATTGGGTCCTGCACTCAGTTCAATCTTTGCCTGTGTACATCCACATGTGTAACTGGTCCTGCTCTAGCAGAGCCTCTTAGGGAACAGCCGTACTGGGCTCCTTTCAGTAAGCACTTCTTTTCATCAGCAATAGTGTCTGGGTTTGGTGTCAGCATATGTGATGGATCCCTCGCTGGAGCAGACTCTGGATGGCTTATTCTTCAGTTTCTGCTCCACTCTTTGTCCCTGCATTTCCTTTAGACAGGAGGAATTCTGGATTAATATTTTTGAGTGTTTTATCTTAGCTATTCTGAATGGTGTAGGGTAGAAGCTCATGGTCATTTTGATTTGCATTTTCAAAACAACTAAGGAAGTTGAACATTTCTTTAGGTGCTTCTTGACAATTTGAGATTTCTCAGTTCAGAATGCTCTGCTTAGCTCTTTTGCCCATTACTTAATGGGGTTGTTTGTTTTTTGAGTATAACTACTTGAGTTTGTTGTTTATTTTCGATATTAGCCTTCTATTAGTATCCTACCAAGGATACTAGAAGGAAAACCCTAACACAAGGAGGGTAACTACACCAAAGAAAACACAAGAAATCAATCCTCTCACAGCAAACCAAAAAGAACAGAACCGCAAAAACATAATAGAACATCTAACAACAAAAATCAAAGAAACCAACAATAATTGGTGTTTAATATCCCTCAACATCAATGGACTCAATTCTTCAATAAAAAGACATAGACTAACAGAAAGGATACTAATGCAAATCTAGCATTTTGATGCTTATAATAAACACACTTTAGTGACAAAGACAGCTACTACCACAGAGTAAAGGGATAGAAAAATTTTCCCAAACAAATGATCCCAAGAAACAAGCTGAAGTAGCCATACTAATATCCAATAAAATAGACTTTCAACCAAAAGTTATCAAAAGGGATAGGGAAGAACACTCACCAAAGGAAAAATCCACTAAGATGAAGTCTCAATTCTGAAAATGCATTCCCCTAATGTAAGGTTACCTACATAACCTTACTAATGAAACTTTACTAATGTTAAAAATACACACGGAAACCCATACAATATTAATGTGAGATTTCACCACCCCATTCTTACCAATATACAGTTTGTAAAAACAGAAATTAAACAAAGAAACACTGAAACTAACAGAAATTATGAACCAAATGGATTTAACAGATATCTACAGAACATTTTACCCCAAAACAAAACAATATATCTACTTCTCAGCACCTCATGGTACCTTCTCCAAAACTGACCATATAATCAGACACAAAACAAGACCCGACAGATACAAGAATATTGTAATAATTCCATGCATTATATCAGATCACCACGAAGTTTGAACTTTTAATACTCCTAGATGTATTAATACCTGCAAGCAAATAATATTTGTTACAACATTGTTCCATAGGTAATATCATTCATGGTCACTGGAGAACATTAGACTTGTCTTTCAGATAACTGTTTTTAAAACACATATTTGTATGAAGTTTGGTGATTTTGAAATTTAAAATTCAAATTCAAGAAATTGTAAAATATTACCAAATATGTTTTTAAAGAAGAAGTAGGGGGTATCTATGTAAACAATCAAGATGAAGAAATAAATATTTAATTATATGTATATATTTATATATTTATATGATATATAACAAAATTATCAAAAAAGATGGAGAAGAACACTTAATAATCATCAAAGAAAAACATCACCAAGATGAAGTCTCAATTCTAAACATCCATACTCCAAATTCAAGGGCACCCATATTCCTAAAAGATACTTTAGTAATATTAAAAATACACATTGAACCTCATGCATATATATTTATATGAACCATCAGGAAATACACTGTAATAAGAACTAAGCAAAAAATTCATCTTGTTGCCTTAATGTTTCATAGAAAACTGATAAATTGATAAACTAAAACCAATTTGAATATTTGTTAATGTATCACCTGGGGATGTTCATAAGTTGCTTTTACCTGGCAGCAGAATCATTTCTCTGATTGAATCTGGCAATTCTAAAATGTAGGTCTAGTGAAGGACATCTTAGTAGCTTGGTATTGGACTTTATTTATTTCATTGTAAGAAGTAGGGAGAATTGATAGTTTATCAAATTTTATCCACTAACTCCAGGACTAAAACATAAGAAGATCAATGTCCATATACAGTAATATTACTTCATAACTTTTGTGCAGTTATCACCTATTTTCTGTATAATGTTTAAATGAAATTAGACAATAGCCAAGAAACAATGCCTCTACTAGACACTGCAAAATAACATATAAAAATCCCAGTGTCAGAAATAGGAAACATCTTTGGGAGAATTTAGCAAGAATGGATTGCCTATTGTGGAATTCTAGGCCAATGAGCTAATATATTCCTACATATTACAAAATGTTGTCAATGCTTTGGACTACCCTTCTGATCTGGCTGGGCTGACACACCTTCATTTCCTCTGGATGAAATACAAAGACTTACATAGTGCACTCCTTTAGTCCCAAGTAAAGGATGGTTAGTTTTTAGAATGAAGTAACTGTGTTTAAAAATCTAACTGAGGGGCAGCCAAAGTAACTAATCAAAAAATTTTGATAGAATGAGTCAAAAAGAGGATATGCCTCTCTCTCTCTGTCTCGCTCTCTCTCTCTCACTCACTCACTCTTTCTCTCTGTCTCTCTCTCTTACACACATACACACACACACACACACACACACACACACACACACACACACACACACAAACAGAAAGAGAGAAGAGAGAAAGAGAGAGAGAAACAGACAGAGAGAGAGAGAAAGAGAGAGGAGACACAGTTGTTTTACTGTGACAATTATCCAGGGACAGGTAGCAAGTGAAGAAAGAATGAATCAGAGAATGAGGATTCAGCAGATTAGAACAAATTGCCTCTGCCAGAGTTAGTTTAAAGCCAAGCAGAGCAACTCAGTCTGAAGCAAGTTTGTATCAGTCAGCTTGGAGAGAAGTTTGAGCTACAACAGCAGAGTTGCACCAGCAAGCCAGAGTTGAGTAAGAGCTAGAAAGGGTGAATTCACACAACAGTAAGCCTCCAAAATGACAGTTACATCTGGAAAACACAAGTAACCTTTACATATATCAATGGCAACCAGGCAAGACAGTCCCACAAATGCGACAGTACTATTAATGCCATTGAAATTAGAATTTACTTTCTGATTGAATTTATAAATTAATCTAAAGTTGATTCTCATAACTTGGCTATGAGGGCCAAGAACTTATAGCTAGATATGTCATAGGTTCTAGCAGAGAACCTACTACTATGATTACGATACGTGAATATAGTATTCAATTGACTCCTAATGCGTTATCTTTACATCTGAGAAGGTTCTTTTTGTAGTAGATGGCAGCTGTTGCCCGAGCTCCTGAGAATAATAATTTCAGGAAGCTCAGCCCTAAATTGACTATTTATATCATACTACAATCTCCCATGGATCAGGGAAAATTGCAGAAAAGGAAACAAAAAAATTCTAATAACCTTAAATGTTGGGTGACTGTAAGGAAACAATATTTTACTGGGTGATTGTAAACACTAATTCATAAGCAGTTGCTACCATGTACATAAGACTAGCAATGCTTCAGGACAAAGGAACTTTCAGTTTGGAATGCTAAGATAGTCATGAACTATCAGACGTACTTATAGAACTGTTGACAGTTGACAGGTGCTAGAAGAGAGAGGTTCATTCTTGAGTACAAGTTCTGGTGAGTTGATCACCTTCCAGTAAAGGATATATAGCCAAGAGTATATTGTCAGCACAAACTGCACCTAATGGCCTAAAACTAACAAACAAACCAACCAACCAAACAAACAAACAACCCCCTCCCCCAAAAGGTCACAAAGTTCAGTGGATAAAGAAGAAGTGAGAAGATCCAAGGAAGCAAATGAAATAATTAAATTTATTGTTCAAAATTCTTAAAATATTGAGAAAATAAAACAAATAAATCTTATACTGCTAATGATATTGTGTTACACTTGTAGATGGGAATCTAGCATCACTGTCATTAGAGAGGTTTCACCAAGCAACTGATGAAAACATATGCAGAGACCCAGCCAAACATTAGGCAGAGCTTGGAAAATCTTCTGCAAGAGGAGGAAGTATTATATGAACCAGAGAAATCAAGTCCACCACAGTAAAACCCACAGAGTTAACTAACCTGGGTTCTTAGGGGTGTTCAGAGACTAAAACATCAATCAGACAGAATTCATGGGACAGACCTAGTCCTGCCACACTTACATTACAATAATGGAGCTTGTCTTTTGTATGGGACTCCTAACAGTGGGATCCGGGGCTGTCACTGACTCTCTACTTGCCTTTGGCACCCATTCTTCCCACTGTACTTCCTTGCCTAGCTTCAATAGGAGAGGATGTAGCTAGCCTTTCTGCACTTGATATACTAGGACTGATTGATATCCAAAAGAAGCCTATCCTTTTTTGAAAAGATGTGGAGGAGTGGACTGGGTATGGGGAGAGAAGTGAGGCTTAGGAGAAGGATTGAGAGGAGAGGATGAAGAGAAAGCTTTGATTGGCACTTAAAATAAATAGATAAATTAATGAATTTAAAAAGTAAAATTAGAAATTTATAAAAAACAAAGCTACTATTCACTGTTCAATTTATATTTATATTTTACCTATGTGGGTATTACATTAATTGCATATAAGAATCAATATCAGTTATTGTGATAGCCCATCTTCATTATCAAAATGATGGTTTTGAGAACTAGCTATGAGACATGTTTCTGAGTATGTCTATAACGTCATCCTCAGAAGTTCTACTGAGGAATGAAGGTCTACTTGCTGCTGTCCAATCTGACTAAAAGGGGGAATGGGAGGGAGAAGACCGAAGAGCAACAGAACTCATCTCCCTCTGCTTTCTAGTGGATACAGTAAGACAGCTGCCTCACTCTCAGTCCATCATGACTTTCCCAGCATATTGTTTTATTTTCCTTCAAATTATAAGCTAAAATAATCTCTTCCATCTTTAATTTGGTTTTGTAATGTATTTTGTCAGAAAAATAAATAATAGTGAGAATTTATAGAATATTGTCTATACTGCAAGTTGTGTTGATAATACATTTCTTTTCCAACAAGTACTTTTCTAGATAAAGGAAACTTCACTGAATAAATATTTCCCTTACATGAGTATATAGAACTGGGTGTTTTTTATTTTTATTTTTTTTTTTACACTCCATATTTTATCCTCTTCCCCCGATCCATCCTTCCAGTGATCCACATCCCATGCCTCCTCCCCACTCCACTGTTTCCATGTGGATGTCTCTACCCCACCTGACCTCTAAATTCCCTAGGGCCTCCCATCTCTTGAGGGTTAGGTGAATCATTTCTGAATGAACACAGACCCAGAAGTCCTCTACTGTATGTGCGTTGGGGGCCTCATTGATATGAGTATCAATCATATCATTGATATGATCTGGTGTATGCTGTCTGTTTGGTGGTCCAGTCCTTGAGAGATCTCGGGAGTCCAGATTAATTGAGTCTGCTGGTCCAGAAAAGTTTTAAGTAGTTCTTAAAGCAAAAATTCTGTGAACTTTGTTATTGTAGTGTGAACCACACTGCCACTTTTTTTCAGAATGGGGAGTGTTCCTTATATATTATCATTAATGTAACTTATGAAATGAATATCTAAAGTATGGCATTTTTGTTTTATTTATTGAAAAACTGAATGAATGAGATAATACATGTTACATCTGAGAGATTTTTTTAGATTTAATTATATATCTAAAACTCTTTAAAATATTGTTTACTGTTTTAAAATTTATAAATGATATTGACCTCTGAAATCCGTAGTTTCAGTTTCTATAAATGTTAAAAAGCAATTTAGACATACAGAAATAGCACATATATTAGCATGCTTGTTCATACAGAGTTCATTGAGATTGTCATTTGCAAGTGAAGACTTGCAAGTGAAGTTATGAACTTTGATAACATTTTAGTAGATAACTTAAAAACTGTTCCTAGTCTATATAGTTTTTGATTCTTTCTTGCAGTTTCCTCTACTTTCAGGGAGAATATGGACAATGATAATTAGGCATCTTTGGCAGTGGTACAAAAAGAGATTCTTTGTCTGTGTTTGTGTGTGGTCTAGTTTACAGTAAACGAAACATTGATTCTTCTTTCATTCTTACCAAGAACTGTTTCTTTTCTTAAATTTAATTGAATTACCCATAACATTTAGTCATTAGTTTATCTATATTAACTTTATATACCCATACTGTAGTAAATTGGCAAAGATGACAAAATCTAAGGAAACTTTCTAAATACTTACGGTCCACAGCACTAAAATCATTTTATTCTTATATGATATTGAGTTATCATAACCAAAATGAAAATCTTTTCAAAATGAAAATCTTCAAACTATACCTGTGCATTATAACACTATAAGAAAAGCATATTCTATACTTCATTAAAACAAAACATGGGGCGGAAGAAAAGCAATTCAGGTAAGTATTCCATTTAGTGCACTCAATCAGGCCAGAGAAGTCAATACTTCAGAAGTATATTGATTACTACTTCCTGTGTTATTTTACATTGACTTTCCCACAGGCTTATATATAAGCAATTCAACTTTACAGCAAGGTGCCAAAGTAGCCATCAACTTGAGATGGAAAATTGTAATAACTGTATTTTGAGACATAATTCACAGGTTAAACCTAGTGGGAATTGCTTTCCTCTGAGTGAACTTCTAAGGCTACTGCATTCCACAAAGTACATGTCACTCTAAATCTGCCTGTGAAGATCTCTGGATGCTACAATGGAGATTGTGATTCAGGCGATGGACACCGGCACTGAATTAATCACTCCGAATTTCATCAGCAATCTGTTAAGAGAAGAGTGGCTCCTACGTCGCTATTTTGTATTTTGGTTGGAGAATATAATCTTTAATAGTTGAATAGATTTTTCTCCACACATTGACTAATAGTAAATCTTTTCAGATCTAATTCAGCTTCGTCGTTCCCTCTGGCAGCTCAGTTGTTGGTCCAGATTTATTGAATTCTGACAGAAAGCAATTGAAATCTCCCTTAGAAATAAAGTTCCGGGCATGAGGGAGAAAAAGAGTCATAAAAAGTCCCATCTTTAGAATAGCATCTTTTATAATGCAGAAATTGTCTGAAGCAGCGCTCTTGACATTGGCCTTGGTGACAGTTCAGATGGCAGATATGGATATTAACCTTGAGCTCTCTGAGTACATAAGCCTCTCTTGCTCCCTCACAAGAGAATTAAACTAAATAAGATGTGAAACAACCGATCTGCTGTTTCTTTTGTAATTGAACATACTCAAATCCGAGAAGTTTGTTGTATCTGATTTAAGGAACTTAGATTCCTTTGCTCATGTTTGTTCTAGTTTACACTCATTGCTATGATAAAGACCATTAGCCAATAACAACTTAAGAAGGAAGTTCTTAAGCTTAGAGGTTAAAGTCAATTGATGAGGGAAAGCTAAGGCAGAGACTTGAAGCAGAAGCAAGGCGGTCATGGTCATTAATGGTAGGAGAGGCCCTTGGCCCTGTGAAGGTTCTGTGCCCCAGTGTAGGGGAATACCCGGGAGAGGGTGGGGTGGCGAGCAGGGGGAGGGGGGAGGGAACAGGGATTTGTTCTTGTTGTAGTTTTTTTTTTTTTTTTTTTTTTTTCGTGAGAGTAAACTGGGAATGGAAAAATCATATGACATGTAAATAAAGTAAATATCTAATAATAATAAAAAAGCCTCACTGATATGGCCAACAGGGAAATCAGATGTGGGCACTCTTCAGTTGAATTTCCGAGGTGACTCCAGGTTTCTAACAATTTGACAGTAGAAGTTAACTATGAAAATATTCAATTTATTCTATATTTTAACAATGACTGTAGATGTGGTAACTAAAGCTATGTGGGAAAATTTTAGGATTATTCAAGTAATAACACTAATATAAAAGCCATATTCTTTAATATAAACAATTGTTGATTTATTTTATACATGTTTTTCTACCAAGCTCTGCATGTGGCATGGTTTGTTGTTAATATGTTGTTTCAATAAACCATATGTGTGTGTGTGTGTGTGTGTGTGTGTGTGCGCATGTGTATTCACTCCATGAAGTCAGTCAGCATAGAAAGTCTAGGAATCTGATATCTTGTCTTGCAAAAACAATTACACAACTATTATCATTGATTCATACACTTGAAAAGGTAAAGAATAGTGTTAAAATTTTTGTGCTTTTGACAAAATTACAGAGACATTTTGCT
This sequence comes from Montemys delectorum, assembly GCA_019843815.1. Taxonomy (NCBI): domain Eukaryota; kingdom Metazoa; phylum Chordata; class Mammalia; order Rodentia; family Muridae; genus Montemys; species Montemys delectorum. The sequence goes on from JADRCD010227711.1 coordinate 49,202, forward strand.
TAAGAACAGTTTCTTTTTTTGTTTTATGCATTTTACAGTTTTATGTATTTTACAATTGAATGTTGGATAAGCAATTTATTTCAGCACAAAACACACATAAAGTTATATTACAAACTTTATAATAGTATATTTCTATTTTACCTTACAATTTCATTTTTTACATAATTATCTTTAGAGCAGTTTTAGCTTCACAGGAAAACTGAATGAAATGTAGTTCCTACAGGCCTTGGCACAAAAAGTACATTCGGTTTTCACAGATGCCACCTCTACCACAGTGATATGATTTCTAAGTTGATGACCTGTCATTGTCACTAAATACAAAACTATATATCGGGGATCCTTTACCTTTTCTTTTCATTACATTTGGAAACAGATATAACAAGATGTATGTAACATAGTATAGAACAATGACCAACAATTAAACTACTTTGTGCTTTAATTTTTTTACCCAATTCTTCAAAGTCAGGAACACATTGTGTTAATGCTTCTGTTTTTGCTTGTTTATTCACTTGGATTTTTTTGTTTGTTCATTTTTGTTTGTTTCTTTCTTTTAAAAATTTATTTTTATGTGTATGAGTACAGATAGTTGTGAGCCATCATGTGGTTGCTAGGAATTGAACTTGTGACCTCTGATCACTCAGGCCCAAAGATTTATTTATTGTTATATGAAAGCACACTGTAGCTGTCTTCAGACACACCAGAAGAAGGCATCAGATCTCATTGTAGATGATTGTGAGCCACCATCTGGTTGCTGGGAGTCAAATTCAGGACCTTTGGAAGAGCAGTCAGTGTTCTCAACCTCTGAGCCATCTCTCTAGATGTTTGTTTGTTTGCTTTTTCCATTTTCTGGATTATCATGTGTTTGGGATCATTGACAGTCATTCAATATGGAGTTCTTTCACTTAATAGTAGGCATTTCATTTCTCCACAATCACTGCCTAGATAGCTTATTTTATTTCCTCACTGAAAACTCTCAGATATTATTCAGTTTATCTTATCACCTACAGAACAGCATATTGGTTGATTCTAAGTTTTGGCAGTAATGTTTAGTCTCCTATTAACATATGTTTGCAGTTTTGTTTGAATGTGTTTTTTGCTTATTTGAGTAAGTGCCAAGAAACAAGACTGGTAGAACATATGGAACTAGTCCAGTTAGTCTCTCAAAGTAGCTCCTTCATGTTCTCTCATTGTGTGAGAGAAATTCTTGTCTTTATGCATTTTCACTAGTACAAACTGTGTGTTCTAAGTATAGGCCTTTCTTGCAGATGTACAAAGGTACCACATGGCACCTATTTCTAGTGATATATGTTACTGAGTATATTTTGTATGTTTCTTCTCACTGTCATCACTATTTTGGAAAATAGTTGCTGGTGCACATTTTCACTTCTTTGTTCATTGTCTCAATTTTATTTTAATTGTTTTGCTTACCTTGTCTATTACAAATTTATTAGGTATATGTTTACAAATACTTTGTCCTGTCTGTACTCTAAACTTTTATTGATAACTGCCCATCATTATTCTACTATGGAGGCATACTTTGTTATTGCTTTGGAGCTTCATTATCATACTTGGAGTCACTTATATATTCCAATACTATATCTAAAAGCCTTACTTTTCAATTAACCTCCAGGAATGTATTCCACATTAAATTAATTTTAGGGAAATGAATGAAGTCTATGTAAAGTTACATTAGTATTTATTTTGTGAATACAGATGTCTAGTTATTCTGCATTATAAGCAATAAAGGACAGGATGTCAGGAGAAGGATGTAGGACAAACATAAGTACTGGTCTGGCATGGCTCTTTATGGGGAGGTGTGACACAGTTCCTCCCCCTTGAGCATCACTAGGCTGTTGATCTCCATGCTCCTCATATGTTCTGATGGGAGCTGTTGCCCCAAAGCTGATTTGCTGTCTTTACTACTTTACTTTAAATCCTTCTTTCTGGAGAATATACTCCCCTCACTATTACTCAGAGCTCATCATGCCATAATAATTGAAACAGATGGTGTTTTCAGGAATGAGGAATGGAGATGGTCATGAGGTTGTGGAGGACAAAGGACAGGCCTTCTGCTTGGCCTTTAGGGCCATAAGAAAGGATCTAGACAACATAACCACAAGTACCATAAAAGCCTAGATGGTCCTTTGTAGAAATAGTTTATTGCTAGACTTGGCCTTGAATGTAAAATAATGAGGAGATACATGTACCTACCTCTTCAGTGACTGCTGCATTCACTAGCCAGGGTAAACTTGGGGACCTAGAATAGAGAGCTAAAGTGGTCTCAGGAATAAAATGTACAATACAGATAGAAAAAATAGTAAATTACATATGATTTAGGAATAAATAATATTATAAGGAATTTCTAGGATGAGGAAATGAAGATTAGAGAACTAAAAGATGACATGGAAGCATATAAAAAGTTAGTACTCTGTTTTAACAGCTTTTGGAAGAATTGGAGATAATAATACCTGGGAAGGTATTAGAGAGCTAACCATTGCACTTACATAAATTCAAAACATTGTAAGGAGTTATTTTAATTTTAATCATCAGTCATTTTTCTGTTTTTTACATGAAAATAGATACTAAAGACTACTGTCTGCTGTACCATGAAACTGCAAGAGCTGTGCCCAGCTACCCGTAGAGAACAAGCTCTGTAAGCCTATGAGGAAATGTCCTCTTGCTTTGTGTTTAGTTCTCTTCTAAGGAAACGGGTGTTGGGACTACTGATCCAAGGCAAAAAGTTTGTCAACTGAAGAGTCTTTGATAATTATTAACAATGATCAAAGCCTTGATGATGCAACTTTTGTAAATAGAAAACTGGGTTCAGGATTTCTGGTTGGGAGAAGACAATATCATGAGAAGGGAGAAAGCAAAAGAATGAGAAGAAAGAAATAATTGAGCTGAAGAATGATTAAGCTGAAGAATAAAGAGTGCTGAGAATGGTCAAGGGGCAGAGAGAGTTCCTTGCTTCTCCTAGTGCTTTGCACAATTTTCTCTGTCCAATCACATTAGAGCAGTGGCAGGCCTGTGATTGGACAGGAATAGAGAAGCGTAGCTAGAGGTGGTGGAGGAGAAATGTCAGAGAGCAGGAGGAAAGGATCATGGAGTCAGAGGAAGATGACAGTTCAGACCCCGCTTGGTTATAACAACCAGGCTAAGGTTTTTACAATTAAATTAATTGGGTCAAAATTTGTCTTTACCATTTGGCATTGAAGTGATTGTATTGGCATCTTGTAATTGTGATCTTATTATTAGATAAACCAATTGGCATTTGTAATTGTGATATTATTATATAAACCTGATTAGACAATCAAGCCTTAAGAGTCATGCTTTACCTGGTTCTAGATGTTAAATGAATGATTGTAGAGGTGTGTAAAGAGTTGCATGTGAGCGAGATGTTGCTGCTACCTGGGAGAAAATAAGAAGAGCCTGCCAGGACATGAGGTTGCCAGACGGTACTGGCTCTAGAATGTGATCTGGTGGGAAAAAGAGTGTGGGATGGATTCATTTTTTTTAAATATTCCTGAAACACTACTGACTTCGAGTTCTTAGTGAATCAGAGTGGTTCTCCTTCCTGCCTTTCTCAGGAACCTCCTCACACTGAGGCAGGACCTCTGTACATAAGAACAAAGTGAAAACAATGTAAAACTCATCACTTCTATTTTATTTGTTTGTTTGTTTGTTTGTTTGTTTTTTGAGACAAGTTTCTCTGTATAGCCTTGCCTGTCCTGGAACTCACTCTGTAGACCAGGATGGACTTGAAGTCAGAGATCTACCTGCCTCTGCCTCAGGAGTGCTGGGACTTAAAGACATGTGCCACCACTACCCTCTATTGTGTTTTACATTTATACACAGATTTTTATTTTTTTAAAAAGGTTATATTATTTATATATTTCTCTTGTTTTAAACAAATTAATATAATATACTAAAAACGTATGCACAAATTAGAGATGAAGAGATTTAAAATTCTGCATATGACTTTGGGCAATGTGCTTGTCTTATCTGAATCATTATAAAATTAAAATATTAATTTCTACTCTTTTAAAGGTACATAGAAGTTTCATGAATAAAGAACAAGTATCCTCATAGAAATATGACATATATATCTATAAGTATTAAGTATATATAAAAATATATTAATAGTAGATATATTGTTATTTTTTTACTTACGTACTTAAATACTGTTGAAATTACTTTGTATTTTTCCAATTTAAAATCCTTTCTATAAGATTTTGTAATCCACAAACCCCTTAAACCATACTACTTAATTAATTCCTTTAATTAGCTAATTAACTAACGTCGTTTTCTTTAATTCTTAACGGTAACCAATTTATGCTGTATTTTTCTTAATTTAAATGATCTTTTATGTGTTTTACTGTGTTTTTTATTGTTTTTTCTTTTTCTTTTTTTTTGGTTTTTTGAGACAGGGTTTCTCTGTGTAGCGCTGGCTGTCTTGGAACTTGGAATTGACTCTGTAGACCAAGCTGACCTCGATCTGCCTCCCAAGTGCTGGGATTAAAGGTGTGCACCACCACTGCCTGGTTCTGTGATTTTGTTTTATGCAACATTTAGATCACTTTGTGTTAGTAGCTAGCACATTTTCTTCCAATGTTTATTTCTCTTTAAAGTCCCAGTCTTTCAGTTCACATTGTCCAAGTATTTGAATTAACTCTTTGAGGAGTTATCCACACTTAAGTTCATTAGTGTAAGAAGAACCAAGCTAAAGGTGAGTGATCTCATTACCTAAGGCTTGGGTCTTAGACTTAATAAAAAAGTGATATAAGTGTGATGACTGGCAGTCATTGCTCTCTGCTTTGTGACAGTGAAGGTCATATTACAGCTCCTACCACTAAACTGGACCATAGGCCATGTCCTCTGGAACTGTGAGAATCACAAAGCTTCCCTTCTCGAGGTTAAATGTCTATCAAATACTTGGTCACAGAAGGAGACAAGAAAGTAATTTATAGATTTTCAGGATTGTATTGTACATATCATCATTGTGTACATTTGTGCATTTATTTTTATTAATATTTTCTTTAATAACCTTTTAAATTTAATGCTTTCCGTATTGAAACCCAAAGAGCCATTCTTTGTTATAAGCTTTCTCCTATGCTCAGTGGCTAATCTCTCTTTTTGAAAGAAATATGTGGACTTAGTTAACTATTTTATTACATTAAATTCTAGAATTAATACTACTTTGTGTGCCCAGTACTATATTTATAAGACCCATCTACGTTATATATAGTTTACTCTTTTTTTGCTCTTCCCCTCCCATTCCCACCCTTACAAATCCCTCACTCTATGATCCCCTCGCCTTCTCCTGAGAGAAGGAAAAACTCCTTTGTTAACAAAAAAGAGAGATTAGTCACTGAGCATAGGAGAAAGCTCATAACAAGGAATGACTCTTTGGGTTTCTACACAGAAAGCTTTAAATTTAAATTTATTAAAGAAAATATTAAGAAAATAAATACACAAATGTACATAATGATGATATGTACAATACACTCATGAAAGTTGATATACAAACCTCTCACTCTATTATCCCCTCCCCTTCTCCTGAGAGAAGGAGAAACCCCTTTGTTATACACACCCTGTGTGTTAACATTGCAACAGGAGCAATAGGCCGAAGTGCATCTGCTCCTGCTGAGGCCCATCCAGGCAGTCCAATTAGGGGAAGGAGAACCCATGACAAGCAACAGAGTCAGAGACAACCTCTGCTTCAATTATTAGAAGATCTGCATGAAGACCAAGCTGCACAACTACTACACATGTGTGGAAGTCTCCGTCCATTCCCTGCATGCTCTTCGGTTAGTGGTTTAATCTCTATGAGGCCCCATGCTTGCAGATTATTTGAGGCCGTAGGTCTTCTTGTGTTGTGTTGGCTTACTCAATTCTATCTTCTACTCTTCCTCAAGACTCCTCCAACTTTGCCTGATGTTTGCCTGAGGGTATCTGCATTTGTTTCCACCTGCTGCTGTATAAAACTTCTCAAGAGATAGTTATGCTAGACTCCTGTCTGCAAGAATAGTACAGTATCAGACTTACTGCCAAGGATGAGCTCTCTTAAATGGGGTGAGTCTCAAGTAAGACCAATCAATGGTTGGCTGTTCCCTCATGTTCTGCTCAATTTTTATCCCCGTGTATCACATAGGCAGGACAAATTTTGGGTTAAAAGTTTTGCAGGTGGGTGGATATTTTGCCTCCTCCCCTGGAAGTCCCACTTGTCTATGGGATATGGCCATATACCCAAAAGATGCCCCACAATACCACAAGGAAACTTGCTCACCTATGTTCATAGGAGCTCTCTTTGTAATAGCCAAAAACAGGAAACAACCTAGATGTCCCACAATTAAAGAATGGATAAAGTAAATGTGGTACATCTACAAAATGGAATACTACTCAGCTATTAAAAACATCATCATGAAATTTGCAGGCAAATGGATGGTTCTAAAAAATATCATCCTGAGTGAAATAACCCAAATCTAGAGAAACATGCATGATATATATTCACTTATAAGTGGACAGATATTAGCCATAAATTACAAAAAACAAACAAAACAAAACAAAACAAAACAAAACAAAACCAATGCTATAACCTATAGACCTAAAGAAACTAAGTATAAAGGAGAGCCCAAGGGAGGATACATAAATCGTACTAGAAAGTCATAGGAGGATGTGAGAAACTGGGTAGGAGAGGTATTGAGCAAGGAAATAGGGATGGGAGTCAGGCTTTGACAGCAGAAGGCTGGGAGTAAGAACAGAAATCGATGGGGAGAGGGGAGCATCTTTAAGATTAGTTGAAAACTGGGATAGGGGAGGCTCTGGAGAGTTCATGGGGATGAACCTAGATGAGATTCCTACCAGACAGGTATATCAAGGCTGATCTGTATTTTTCCTTACTTTTAAATTCCTAATCTCAGTGATTTTGTTTTCTACTATTCTATCTTGACTGCCAGTAAATTATCTCTAAGCCTCATAACTATGCTCTCTGCTGTTAGTTGAATTCATGTCTACAAGTATAAAAATGAAGATGAAGGTACAATTTTCCACAAAAAAGTTATTAGTAATTTAATCCTCAATATCACTTATTTATGAAACAACAGAGCATTGTATATTAATGTTATTTTTAAAAGTTTCGATATGCCAAACTTCTGACATATAAGCAGAGTCTTATAAGGTTATATATTGTGACCAAATTTTCAAGCATTATGAAGTCAATTTTTCTCAAACATAAAAGTGGATATAATAATACTTGTCTGTAGTGAATATAAAATGATAAAATACGTGAGAAGGAAGCCAGGTAGTGTCACTTATTTAAAAAAGAAATGGCATAATCTCTCAAAATCTTGAAAGCGATAAAACTAATAGTTTATTTATCTTTGGTGATACATACTGAGTTTGACATGCAGAGTTTACTTCCCACTTTTGATCCAGGGATAAGGGTCTGAGGTTAAAAGAATAATATGAAACTGCTAGCCATTCTCATCTAAATGTGTCATGAAATTATCAACCCCTGAAGATGTGATTACCTCCCAAATATTTCTGACTTTGCATAGAAATTAAATGGTATGTGGATAACTGAGAAATTACCTGGGTGATGTACATTATGTTAAAATGTTCTTTTTCTAAGAGTGTCTTTTTGATAGCCCACCATTACTGTTCTCTCTTCTCTTTTAAATGTGAAGACGTAGAAGCCAGAAACTTTATTCTGTGTTTTCTGAACATGTGAGACTTTTCCCATAATATCCTCCCTAAGAGTTTAAAGAGAATACATATGTTTGAAAATAGTAGTAATATTTTAGTAATTACAATCTTTTCCTCAATTTCAAATTGATTATTGAAATTTACAATTAGCAGTGAGGAAATGAATAGAAGTTAAGCAATCTCCAAGTCTCTGACAGCTTATTTTAAATCGACCCCAAATTGCTGTGTTTTTATCATATATTTATCACTTTTAAACGTGTTAATTGTGTTGCAAGCACTGCAGCTGGGATTAATTTAGGGAATTCGAATTGCCTTCTCTACAGCTGGTGAACACTGAAGCAAAACTGTGAAATAAGCTTTGCTAAAAGAATTAGAGAGTTTGCAGTGTTAAATATTCAACCATTTCCTTCAGAAATCCTCCTAAGGAGTGTGATCAAAATTATAAAGGAATTCTTTTCTCATTTGATGAGCAGCAGAATGAGGGCTTGTTGGTGAGGATGCTAATCTTATGTGCCTCCTGCTATGTCAGAGTGTGAAACTCCTAAATATTTAGGAGAAACAATGTGTGTCAATTAGCAAAATGACAAAATGGAGACTGATTTATTACTTAAACATGATCAAAAGAATAAATAAATTAATAATAGGTTACATGAGTGGCTTTACTATTTATTTATTTATTTATTTATTTATTTGAGACTTTTCATGTTCTACATTTTAAAATTATATATCCTGTTTTATTTTTTAATAAATATATTTTTAATAATTATTATTAAAAATTATTTATTTATTTACGGCCCAGATGTTTTTATCTCTCCTTGTGCCCCTTCTCAGAGTGTTTTCCTCATTCCCCCTTTCCCTTCGCCCTCATAATCGCCAACCCTGGAGCATCAAGATTCTACAGTATTTGGCTTCTCATTTCCCATTGAGGCCAGAAATTAGGCAGTCCTCCTCTACCTAAGTGCCAGAAGCCTGGGATTAGCCCTCTATGCTCTTTGATTGGTGGCTTAGTCTCTGGAAATTCCTAGGGGTCCAGGTTAGTTGACACTTTTGGGTTTCCTATGGGGTTGCCATTCCCTTCAGTTCCTTGAGTCCTTCTCCTAATTCCTTCATTGTGGTACTAGGCCTCAGTCCAATGCTTGGCTGGTATCTGCATAGGACAGTCACTCTTTTGTAACCTCAATCTTTCACTTATTATTTTTTCTCTCCATACTGTTAAATATCTAAATGCACAAAGTCATTACTCTGAATATAAACAGAAAGATTGTATAATTATTTTCAACATTTACATTAGACATTAAAAATACTCTAAGGGAAAGTAATTTTTTGAGTAATGAGCTGTGAATGGGGAAAGTGTGGATGATAAATATTATTTATATCTCACTTTCCACATTACTGATAAAATGCTTGAGAAAACAACTTAAAAAGAAGAAAGTTCTGTCTATCTATCTATCTATCTATCTATCTATCTATCTATCTATCTATGCATCCATTTATTTTAGCTCCTGGCTTTACAGGTTTAAATATACAGCTGCTCCACTGCAATGAAACTGTGTTGAGAAAACACCATGGTAGAAAGATTCTGTAAAACCCAACCTCTCACTTCGTGGAAAAAGCAAGCAGAGAGAGACATGACAAGATAGAAGTCTATAAGCATAGCCCTAGTGATGTACTTCAGTCCACTGCTGCCTACCTTTTAGCTTTCAGCAACTCACGATCATGGTATCTAGTTATTTAGCTATAAATGTGTTGATACATTTGTTAGAACAGGGCACTACACAATACACAGTATACTGGTGATTAAGCTCTCAGCATATAAGCCTTTTGGTGATACATCATGTCCAAAAAGTGTAAGTATTTGAAAGCTTTTGATTAAATTAAAAATGAGTGTCCCAATAAACTCTGTTGAAATTTGAATATTAACTTTCCAAAGAAAAGTTTTTAAAAAGTTATTTAATTGGTTCTAGGCTTTGTCCTTTCTTTTGGGCTTTGATAATAGACAATATTTTTTTCTTATAAACACTCAGAAAATTACCTAAAAGTAGTTTTGAAGGTGATAAAGTATTAAAATTGCTTTGTCAAGTCCTTTAATACAATGCTGTATAAATTATTTCTACTCCAAATGTATTTCAATATTTTTCTTATTTAATAATATTGAAATTGCATGTATCTGTAATCTATTTTCAAAAATTGCCAACTCAGGTGATTCCTTTTCCACTATAAATATGTAGCATTTCAACTCTTTGCTTGTATATTGTGTTGAAAATATTAAGCCCTTTACACAATAGTTCTTTATATATGGATATAAAAGAGTATATGGTGATATAATCTTACTTTCCATCATTATATATTTCATTATTCCACATTTTTTAAGTTGAACATTGTACTGAAGGGTTGATGCAAATACATAGTTTTGTATCTTGTTAAATGAAATATTTGTTTTAAGTCTTTATTTTACACTATTTGTGTCCTCCATTTTTATTTGAGTAACTAATTTATGGCTTCTTTTCAACATTGCTAATTAAAATTTTCTAAGAATCAAGGAGATTGGCATAGCCTTTAATTATACATGCCTGACCTTTTCTTGGTATATAGCACTGATAAATGTACTCTACCTTTAAAAAATATAGAAGAATATATTTTGACATTTTTCATCATAAAGTAGAGTGTATTTGGTTATTTTAGGACATAATAAGGTAAAATGTCATTTGTGTGTTAACCAGTATATTCACTTAGAGAAGCAGCATACTGGCCGTTAATTTTTTTATTTGTTTTTTGTTTTTGACATACAAGTATGTGCAACATGAAAGCTATGCATAACAACTAATAAAATATAAAATTTAATGTTTTCTTTCAAACCTAGACTTTTATTATACTAGCTATCCTTCAAGTGGCTGATTGATTAACATGCTTGACTGATAATTTGTGTTAGGGGAAAATTTAAAGATAGATTAAAAATTAGTCATTTTTATATAAGCATTCTTGAAAGGAGTGTATGAGTAAAATATTGTATTTAGGTAGTGGGAGTATGTAGTTGTGTATAATTATATGTGCTACTTTATATACATGGGAGTCAGATGATAAAATATATTAGTCTAAGGTACTCTTTTTTTCTACCACATGATTTCCAAAGTTCCAAATGATGTTATCAAATTTAGCCACAAGTATTCTTACCCATTCAGATATTTCATTGACTCTGCTTCCTTTTTCCTTTATTAATGAAATGTACAGTAAAGCTTAATTAGGCTCAATAGTAATTATTAACTGTCTTTAAATATACGCTACTAATCACCAGAGGCAAGAAAACTGCACAATGTATTTGCCCAAGTGAGAAGTTAATGGAGAATGACTCTGTGGACATCAAATTTTTTTATCTTATATTATCTGAGACTTCTATTACCTATGAGTATCTTAAATATGCTTATTTCTTCTAAATAATCTGTTTTCCTATTCAAGTGACACTTTCTGTAAAACAGCTTTCCCACTATAGTCTTCTCAATTTAATTTTGTAAATAAAATATACAAATAGTTTATAAATAGTTTTAATAATTCGCTGAGAAGGTCATATGTATTTTGATCAGAAGTACCCCATCTGCTCTACCTATGCAATATTGTGTCTTTATTTCTGTTTTAAATCTATCAAGTCTAATTTGTGTTGTGTGTATATTCTTTGTTGTGGGATGAGCCACATGAACATAGTCCATCTACTAAAGGACATGTCTTGAAAAAAAAATTGACTCTTCATTTCCCTCTAGGCATTAAGATCAACAGTTTATAAATGGGAACTTATTAAACTAAAATGCTTTGGTGCAGCAAAGTACACTATTATTCCCAAGAGGTAAAAGCCTAAAGAATGGAAAAAAAAACACCACCAAAAAACATTTTCCAGCTATACATATAACACAGGTTTACTTTTTACAATACTGAAAAATAATAAACACTTAAACTACATCCCTAATGAAAACTAGGCCAACAATCTAAAAATAATTCTTAAAGTATAAAATACAAATGACACATGAGTATCTTTAATTATCTAGATAAGATAAAACTTTATTAATGATGAAGAAGGTATATTCCATATACAAAAGCACACAGTTACAGGAAGTGTACTTGGTTTTTATTCTAACTCAGGTGGTGACTCTATCTCTTCCACTATTGGCTGGAGTTTCACCTTATAATTTCACAATTGGCTAGTCTTAAAAGATGGTGAAGATGATACAAAGATCTCAGTTATTCTGCCCCTAGAAGAGAACAGAAGTGGTCTCTGAGCCATTTTCATCAGGTAAACTATCTTCCAGAGCATTATTTTGCATAAAATGAATAAAAAAGTTGATGCCTTATTTAGCTCCAGCATGAGTTATGTATAACAGAACAATATCTTTCTCTATGTTTTTAACATTTACAAAACCAGACTACAATGTTAAAATGATCTGTGTTTACAATATTGCAATTGGATATGGCATAAGCTATAACTTATGATTATATATTATTAATAATACATTAAAACAAACTAAAACTGAAAAATAACAAAATATATTAAGTACATAAGAAATAAAGTTGGGATTGGGGAACCTTGGGTATTCCCTCCACTCTGGCATAGCAGATCTCTGCAGGATTAGTTACATCCTTTCCTGCTAAGGCAGAACAAGGCTGCCCTCTGCTACATGTGTGCCTGGGGTCCCAGTCCAGCCGGTGTATGCTCTTTGGTTGATGGCTCAGTCTCTGTGGGATGGGGGAGAGACTTTCTGAGGGGGGGGAACCATGAAGGGGACAGAAAATTGTATGTAAATAAATAAATATACATAAAAATGGAGGAAGGGGTCAGTCACTTAATTGAGAATGAAATAATATTCTGGGTGAGCAGAATTAAAATTTTATATAAACTCATAAGAAGAGAGAAATAAAATATTTGAAATCTTTTCATAAATGCAAGTTTATAATATTTGATACTGAATACTCATATTTAATATTTCTGCATATTCCTCTTGTTTTACCAAAGTATTTTTTAACTCGTTAAGATTTGGGCTTTCATTGTCTATTATACTTTGAAGTAAGAAATGGCAGTAGGGAGGAAGATTCTGGTTAGTAATATTTGACTCAATAATCCCAAGTTATTCCCCCAGTACAAAGAAGTAATCTATCTCTTTTATTAACATTGTTTAGGGTACCATTCCTAGGAGTGTTTCTTTGGCCAGGAGATTGACAGGGCTCCATTGAAATGTTAGGTCTCCAAACAGGCCAGGGATTCTACTCTCTTGACAAGGAGAGTTTTTCACTTATACGTATATATTCACTTATATATTTTCACTGATACATTATAACATTCTGCTTCCATATAGAGGAAACCTTAGAGTCATTTAGGAACTCTATCAGAGACCAGAACTCTCCAAACATATTTGGCATCTTTGGTATAGGAGGATGAAGCAGCCAAGATATCTGCACATTTATAACTTTAATTAATATAATTAAGACAAAAAAGAAAGTTAAGAAAATTAAGAGACACAACACCCCAATAAAACAGTCATTAGTTACCTGTAGTTCTTTGTCTAATGCAAGAAACACAAAAATATGTTGTGAAGTCACTTTTTTTAGACAACTTAATGGACTTCTAGCTCTTTTCATCTTTCTACCACATCTCCTATCACGCTTCCTGAACAGAGATTAAAGTACTCTGATATAGATCTATCTACTGAAGCTAGCTCTGCATAACCTGTTTTGTCTAGTATAGACAAAGCTAGCATAACCTGTTTTTTCTATTGTTGTGATAAATGAGCATCCTTTTCTGTGTACGGGATATACATCTTTAAACAATGGCAAAAAATAATAGTATATACAACAGTAGTGTTCCCTTACAAAACTGAACTACTGGTTCATAGAGCAGAAAATTAGAGTTGACCCCAGTCACAACTAACTGATCCCAAGCACCTGTTTTTCTTATAATCTGTATAGATTTACCCAGATGATTATTATCTCTTGTGTTATGCATTAAGTTTAAAGATTAACAAGAGGCAGAGAGTTTGCTTTGAAGGGTAATCTTCTGATACCTTTATCACAGATCAAAGACTTAACACCCATGACTAGAACTGGTCCAGAGGAAGTGTACAAACTGAATAATGTAGTAGGTACACTCTTTTCTATAAAGATAAAAATTTGTAGGACTGTATAAATCCCTGATTGTTATTTTCAAATAGAGAACACTTCCCCCTCTAATTTATATTCAAATCAGGCCTGTGTACAGAAAAATAAGACATATTTCTTTCCTAAGTCTGAAAGCCATGAGAAAAGGAGAATCCTACTAAATTAGTCACTTACTGATAGGTATTGGTACCCTCTCCTACATTTCAACTACAAAGATGACAGTTCTGTTTGCATTATTTATAACTACAACTGGACTAATGTGTAATTTTAACAAAGTCTCTCTTCCTTTTGTCTGGCATGTTGTAACATGTTTGTGTTGATTTCCTCATATGTTTTATATATATATATATATATATATATATATATATATATATATATATATATAAAATTTCACAGACCACTTTTAATGATTGTATAACTTCAGAAAAGTTTCTAGTTCTCTTGAGGGTTAAACTTACAGTATTTCTTTTAAATTCTCCTTTTGGTAATCCACTCAAATTTATAATCTGTGAATACATCTTACATTTTTCGTAAGAAGCAAATGAACTATCATTTAAGGTGATTATAAATGTCATAATTTATCATATACAAGGACAACAAATGATGGCAATGATAGGAAGAACAGGGAGTTCTGTGGGTGGAAAAGTAATTCTTTTAGTCACTCTGGAAATCAGTGTCATCATTCCTCAGAAACCTTGAAACAAATATACACCATTTAACCAAACTATGCCACTCCTGGGTATATACCCAAAGAACTGTACATCATAACATAGAGACATATGCTCATTTATATTTTAGCTACTATATTCACAACAGTTATGGCATTGCTTAGATAACCATAAACTGAAAAATGAATAATAAAAATATGGTCTCCATATTCAGTGGAACTTTATTCAGCCATAAAAATATAAATATAATTATAACATTTGCAAGTCCATAAATATAACTAGAATTTTATATTAAATGAGAAAAATCATACCCGTAGTGATACTTTAAGAAGTGATGATGAAAATGAATATTACAATCCTTAAAATTTCAAATATTTTAGACTACTATATAGCAAATAAATATAGTAAAGTCTCCAGAGCCATCATAGGAGAAACTAAAAACTAGCAGATGATATTCCTGAATGAGACTGCCTTGGATTAAAAGTCTACAATGAATTTGTTCTTGTAGGCAAGACCCAGGAGAAATCTATTTTAGAAAAGATTTCTGTTATTAACATGCCTTTCCAGTTATTATTAAACACATATAACAATCACTAGACAATATTCCACCCTTTTGAGCAGATTTCTGCAGAACTACAAAAATGCACTATCTTATAGTGATGCTATATAGACAAATAGATAATAATTCTAAGGAATCCCTGATGTGTTTCAAATAATTTTAAGGGAGAAAGCTTTTAGAGATGGTCTTAGTTCCTAGAAAGATGTAATAAAGACAGAATCAGGAACAGAATGTGCCAACTCCTTAGAATAGTAAGAAAAGGCTGCATAATAAGAAATACATGAGCTTTTAAATCACATTGAAGAGAGAAATAGACTTGCAACAATTTTGTGCTCAAGAAATACTATTTAGGTCCAAGGATAAAGTCACAGGTGTGCACTATGATAAGAGAAGGCCATGTAAAAACTGTTGCTTTAAATTTTTAATGAGTATATTATAATGAAACCCTGCTTTGAACTTTGAATCAACATCCTTCTATATCACCAATTTTATGGAACATTTTATCTCTCAGGTAATTTTCTAAAGAACTTTTTGTCTAAGAAGGTACAAAAAGGCCAGAGAAAAGAAATCAAGTTGTTTGTTGAATGTTTTGGCTTGGGGAGCTTTGCCCCATCCACCCATCAATGCATCCAAATGTTTGTTTATATGTTTGTTTGTAGATCTATGCGTATGTATGTAAACATGTATGAATACTTGCAGAGTTGATTGGGACAGAAGGTTGGGCCTGACCAGAGTGCAGACATGTGAATGTTTGAATATGTCTGTACATATTGCCTGTACAAATCATGTTAATTATTTTCCTTTCCTTCCTTTCTGATTTACAAAGAGTTAATTAGTTTAGCCAGAGAGGCTTCTGATTTACTCACCAAAAATAGGTGGACTAGCAATAAATTCTTTCACTTAATTCCCTGCTCCTAAACAGTATGTGTTAATTGCCAGATATTAGTGCTTATTAAAGCACAGATAATAAATAGTTAAGATTTTAGCACTTAATGAAGCACAAAACAATAAGAAAGAATTAAGCACTCCTAGCAATTTCTTTTCTTTTTCTTTTTCTTTTCTTTTCTTTCTTTCTTTCTTTCTTTCTTTCTTTCTTTCTTTCTTTCTTTTTTTTTTGAGACAGGGTTTCTCTGTATAGCCCTGGCTGTCCTGGAACTCACTCTGTAGAGCAGGCTGGCCTTGAACTCAGAAATCTGCCTGCCACTGCTTCCCAAGTGCTGGGATTAAAGGCGTGCGCCACCACTGCCCAACCCTAGCAGTTTCTTAAGCATAAAGCGTTAAATAAAGCAGAAAGAGTTGTAATGTTTAATGAAGCATAGAGTTAAATAGAAAAGATGCCAGCATTTTTTAACACATAGATAAGCAAGAAAGCTTTTAGAATCTTTTAGAAGTTATCAACAAGCATTCAGTATACTCAGAGAGCTAGAAGGCCAGAGACTATCTGTCTTTCAATAAATGTCCCACTCTGTGTCCCACTTCAAGCCTATTCCAGGTCAGGCAGGCTCCTATTAATATAGTAATTTTTTCATGTTTCAAGAGTTATAAATAATTCTTCTTATATATCTAGCAGTTATTAATATCAAATCCACAGTCCAGAGTCAGTATCAGAAAAAGAAGACACATAAATCATTGTTTGCCTTCTTTCTCTCATCTAAATTTCCTGTAATGTATAGTTCAGAAACCAGCACATAGGAAGTGGTTTGAGTATTCCTACATCAAGTAACAATCTCGACAATCTTTTGCAGATATAGTCACAGACCAATCTGATCAAGACAAATCCCCTATGGAATCTCTTTTCTGAGATTATTCTGTAATGTAAGGAATTGGCAATTAAAACTATTCTTTTCAGCCACTAGCATTGGCAGAAGTTACATAATGGTTATTAAATGTGTTATTAAATAAATAAACACATAGGAGGAAGATAAACAAAACATAAGACCATCCAAACAAAAATGTAAACAAAGAAACAAGGAATCATCAGGGATAAATCACACTGTAGAAAAATGTTCTAATCAGAGAATAAAAAGCTATTCTACAGAATAGCTACTTAATATAGATTCAGTTCAGCATTCCATGAATTGTTTATAATAGCATATTTTAGGAAATAATGTAAGGTTTTGCAAATAAGAATGCTGAAATCATTTTTTTGGATATTTTCTTATTACAATGTTAGAATTAAACAATAAGAGAAGCTACAGAAAAATGTAAATAAATGAGATTGAACAATATGCATTTGAATAATGACTAGGCTATTAAATAAATATAGAGAAAAATCAAAGAAATCAATATAATCAAATAAGAATTAAATAAAACTTACCAAAGGTTGTGGTATACTAACTTAAAAATCAACTCATTATATGGAGTAACAATAAAAATATTTCTGAAATTAATAAAATATAAATAAAATGAAAATCCACTAATAATATGCAGGCATAAACTCAGCCTTTTGTGCAAAATATATGTACAATATAATGTATAAAATTCTGAATAAAGAAACCTTAAGATACATTATGGAAAAGAAACACCTACCATGTTTGTAGATTAGAGATACATATTGTTAAAATAATTGTATTCCTAAAAGGAATATAAAAATTCAATATAATATCCACAATATTTCAAATAACATTGTTTCAATAATAATAATAAGACAATCATAGGCTGGGCGGTGGTGGCACATGCCTTTAATCCCAGCACTTGAGAGGCAGAGGCAGGCAGATTTCTGCGTTTGAGGTCACCGTGGTCTACAGAGTGAGTTCCAGGACTGCCAGGGCTACACAGAGAAACCGTGTCTTGAAAAACCAAAACGAAAAAAAAGGCATCTTCTAAATCAATAAATGTTTGAACAGTATAGTAGTAAAAAAAAAAAAAAAAAAAAAAACATAACATTCATCTGACAATACATATGACCCAAGAAGAGGCAACGTTATCCTAGTAAAAGCAATAATTCTGGAGGTTTCCAAGGTTGATATAAACTATACTATGAAGTAATATGATAAATCAGAATATTAATATTAATACATACTTTTATCACAACAAGTTATTAGAGGAATATAGCCACCTAATTCTTGAGAAAGATGTAACAATTGGGGAGAGAGAAACAGTTCCTCTGAGTGCAGTGATGCATGACTAGATATGTATATGTGGAACACTGAAAACTGTAAATGTGTCTTTTATTTGCCAGATGCAGCTGTCATCTCAGAGGCTTACAATTGAAAAACTCACCTGTTCTAGATTTTTCTGAACTCTGGTGGCTGATTCAACTCAGCTGTTCTGGCCCTAATACCCTCTCCAAGCTGATTGATTCAAAATGGCTACTTGTGGCTTCTGACTGAAATGCTTGGCCCAAAATTAATTATGGGAATCTGTACTAATATTCTGGCCCCTTCTCATTCTCTCTTCACCTGCAATCTGTCTCTGTAAAATTGTCCTAGTAAAAGTTCGTCTCCTTCTTCTCCTGCTCCTCCTTTTTTCTTCTTCTTCTTCTTCTTCTTCCTCCTCCTCGTCCTCCTCCTCCTCCTCCTTCTTCTTCTCTCTCTCTCTCTCTCTCTCTCTCTCTTTCTCTTTCTCTCTCTCGCCTGTTGTCTTAAGTTTCTGTCTTTCATGAGAGTAGGGCATATCTGATCTTTGACTAGTTTTGTCATATCTTTCTCTGATTCATCACTTTGTCTGTCCTTCAATTAGCCATTATAGTTTGGTATTAAAAGTGTATGCTAAGAACATGTCTGTATTCCATCCAGAATGATTAAACACCTGTGTCATTCTAACTGAATCAAACAGACATAGAAGGTCTTTAATTGTTATCACTTATCAGAACAACCATTTTGCTAGATTAAAATTCCTCTTCAGAAACTTGATTCTCATATCTCACCCTTCAAAAAATCAGCACAAAATAAGTCAGAAACCTTAATGTGAGTGTAATTGAAAGTGTTAGCAGAATATATTAAGGAAAACACTTCAAAATATAGTCATATGCAATGTCTTTTTAAGTCAAATTTATTAGTTGAGCAAAAAACAGTAGTGAACCATGAGATTATATTAAAATCAAAAACTTCTGCAAAGCAAAAGAAATACTGAATAGTGTAAATGCACAATTTGCAGACCATGAAAGAATCTCCTACAGTTGTACATTGGACAGGGGATTCGTATCTACAGTACATTAAGAACTCAGTAAATGAACTAAGTAATGCAAAAAAAAAAAGAAAAAAATGTTGGTATCAACAATAAATAAGGTCTGTCTACCTGTTGGATTATGGAAAGAGAGATAACAAATGGCTTCAAATATCTAAGGGAAACAGAGGCAGTGGGATAAAAAATATACAAGGATTTCAATGTCTCAATATACACAAAAATTTACAAGGAACTGAGAGTGCAGAAAGCAGGAGAAATCATCATCCCCATGTAAGAGTACAACAGGCAGTTATTCAATAAAAGTTGTCATCTCTCTAAAAAACAAAAACAAAAATAAAAACAAAAACCCCATATAATATTATACAGAATAATCAAATTATATTTACGTATTTAGGAGTGAGAATGTATTTACATACACATATATTTTTGTAGTAAAAATTATTGAAAAATAGAGGCCATACATTTGAAAGACCACAATGAATAACATATGGGAGAGTTTGGAGGGAGAAAAGAGAAGGGGAAAGTACGTAATTGTGTAGTAATTTTAAACATAAAATAATTGAAATGATAACAAGAAAATACACAAGGGGGAAATACAATTTAAATAAATAGTACATGAAATGAATGTATTACTATATATAAAAACATAGGGTAAATAGAACTTAGCAGATAAAGTAAATATTTCATATTTGACACAATTACAATTCCAACATTCATTCAATTTATTGAAAATTATTTTTTGTTTTTTTTATTTGTTTTGTTTTTTCAGGTTATGGTGGAACACACCTTTAGTCTTAGCACTAAGGGAGAAGAAGGTAGATCTCTTAGTTCAATGCCAGCCTGATTTACAAAGTGAGTTCCAGGAAGCCAGAGCTACACAGTGAAACACTCTCCTGAAAATCAATACCGGGGGGGAGGAAAGAGTTTATTTTTTCTAGAGGTGGGAGAAAAAGTGTACCTTTTACAAATGATGGGATAAATATCGCAAGGCACTATCAGAACTATTAACTATTAAACTGCTTTATTTCCTACAATTAATTTTTTTTTTTTTTTGTATTTTCGAGACAGGGTTTCTCTGTATAGCCCTGGCTGTCCTGGAACTCAGTCTGTAGACCAGGCTGGCCTCAAACTCAGAAATCTGCCCCACTCTGCCTCTCAAGTGCTAGGATTAAAGGTGCATGCCACCACCGCCCAGCTAAATATTTCTAACCTTAAAAAAAAAAGAAAAAAGAAAAAAAAGGAAACCAAAACCAAAGCCTTAAAAAGGAAAAAGAGGTTTCTTTTTAATATGTATAGTAGAAAAGGGGGTTATCTGTGATGAATAGTGGAGCAGGGGGTAAGAAAAGAAATTGAAAGTAATAGGGGTTGTGTTAAAATAATTGTTCATAATTAAAATGTAATATATTTAAAATACTTTTTAAAACATTTTCTTTTATTTATATTCTGTTCTACAAAAGTTATTCTAATATAAATTTAATGTTTTCTAAAATGCACCAACTGGCAAGCTCTATGGTCTTAACATTAGACTTTAAAATAGCAATTAAAGCTCTGGGTTCTCTTAATTTTTCATTGCACTACCTTTTTAAAAAAGCAAATTAAACTATAGAACTAAATTCAGAATTCCACAATTTGAGTAATGTCTCATGTATATTTCTATAGTACCCAATTGTGAAGAAACTGTTAATTAAGGTCAAAGTATAATGTGGCTGGGATAACTTTCTGAGATCAATGCAAAATGGCAGACAACCTTTATCATTCAGGCTTTCTAATAGGAAGGTCAAAAACCTCTGTACCCTCTACCTGCAGAATGGTATGTAGCCTTGGTTAGATTATAGGTTCAGCTTCCTTTCTCCTGGTAAGAACACAATCAGCAGGCACCTGAGATTCCATGCCTTCCAATGAATAAGAGTGGCCTTCACAGGCTTATTTCATTAACCCATAGTAGTTGAAAATTTGGAGAGCTTTCTAAGGATTTGAATGTGTGGCCTTCTTGGAGAAAATATGTCACTGGGGCTAAGCCTTGAGGTTTTGGAGCATTTGGCCAGGCCCAGGCCCAGGCTCTGTCTGTTTGTCTGTCTGTCACTCAGTCTGTCTCTCTCTCTCTCTCTCTCTCTCTCTCTCTCTCTCTCTCTCTGCAAATAAGAATGTAGGTCTCAATTATTTCTCCAGAATCTTGCTCTTAATCCCACTGATTCCAGAAGAAAGACAATTGACATACATTTTGACTAAACCATGCAACCTGTACAGTGGCCAGACCAGAGAATCAGTTAGTAGCTATTGCCTCCTAAGATAAGGTTCAAAAAACCAGCCTTAAGACAGTTTTTCATACCTATTTTATTGAGCACAATCCCAAGGTAGGAAATCTATGCAAGCAAGTTGGGTTTCAGAAGTAAAAGGAAGCTATTGGGAAATTTCCTTCTTGAACAATGAGCACCACAAGCAGATAAATAGTTTAAAGTGATCTTTGGGGTCAATTTCTTTGGTTAATTCCCTTGGAAACAGAAATTTAAGTTTTAGAATAAACAGAAATTTAACCTAACTAGAAACTCAAAATGGCTCCTGATTATGAAATGGAGTCTATCTGGCACTTAGTGCCTGTATTACTGGCTATGTTTATGTCAATTTGATAGAAAGTAGATGTATGAGAGGAAAAAACAATCTTCATCTGAAAAAATGCCCCCCTCCTCAAGATCTGGCTGTAGGCAATACTGTAGGGTGTTTCCTTTCTCTCTCTCCCTCCCCCCCCCCCCCCCTCCCCCTCCCCCCCCCTCTCCCCCCCTCCTCGCTCTCCCCCTGACCCCCCCCTCCCCCC
>JADRCD010227712.1:0-17500 GCA_019843815.1 Montemys delectorum
GGGGGGGGTTGGGCTTGGAGAGAGCCTGGTGCTCTTCTCACTAGGTCTATTCTTCCTGTTCTGACTTGGAGAGGTGAACTCTGAATGTTCCTGACATCATATCTGCAGCCTATTGCCACAATTCCCTGCTATTTTGGACTCTGATCCCTTTGGAACCACAAGCACAAACTTTCTCTTCTATTAGTTGCCTTGGTCATAGTGTTTTTAATCACAACAGAAAAGTCACTAAGACAAATAAATCATCTGACCTTAACAGGATAAGTTAATAATTTATGACCATTGTATTATCTAAAAAAAGGGCTACATTTGTAACTTTTCACTCCTAAGTGAACAGTATTTTAGGTATGTCTTATGTCCAAAGCCTTTTACACTGAATAGTAGTAAAAATACAATCTATCAAAAGATCGAAATTAACTTGCTTTGGGTCATCTGTGAAACATTTAAAAATATCATACAAAATAGTGAATTATTAAATGGTCACTCCAAAAGCCTGGAAACAAACCAAGGTTACTTATTCTTACCAGTTCTTTTCAGTGTTACACAGTAGGTCTTATGTAGTTGAAAATGTAGACTTCAGGAGGGGCCAAGAAAGAATACCTTTATTGGTATGTGTCACAGAAGCCTCTAGAGAGAATTAAATAATCATGGATTTCAAATATGACGTTAAGAAACCAAAAGTAGCTAATGAAACTAGACCCGAGATAGAACGTGTATTATTTCATTTACAATAAATGGAAATCAGGAGAGTAGCACCCAAAGAGTGGTGTGGGCAGAGAACCCCAATACATTTACAACATACTGGAAATATTTCAATATTGTAATCATGGATTACATGATCACATGGTCATATGGACTTAGATGTTTGTCACAGATCCATGCATGTTTAGTTTAAGATTTTTACTGCATTCATTATTTTTATCTGTTATAAAGTTTATTTTTAAAAGCTCATCTAGAAAATTCCTTTGTGAAGGGATGAGCTGATCATCTTTCCACAGATATTTTTTGACACTTACATTCCTTTTTTTTTTGACACCAAAATTCATTATATGCTTTGAGCTTAACTCTATGTTTGCTATCCTTTTCAAATACTCTGTGAATAACTGTTTACAATATACATGAAAAGGCTGGCATCCTTTCTTTCATCATGTTTTCTTTAAGTGAGGGTATTTTTTTATAGTATTAGAGAAACCACACATTGTGAAGAGATCAGTGGTGCTGGGTATATGTTCTATAAATTATAGATCTGCTTTTCCAGTGATAATCTGTGAAACGCAGTTCAGTGTTTTTATTAGATGTTTTCCAATATTTGGTGGGAACATGAACAGGAGAGAATTACATTGTGGAAATTTCAGTAAAAATGTAATCACAATATGTAGCCCCACAAGAGTACAAAACATGGTCATGTAGAGCCAGTTTGGTATCCCAAGAACCAGATGCAAAACCATGGGAGTTTGTGAGGTGGAGGACTCAAGATCTGGACAGTTTAGGTCATTTCTGATTTCTTTGACTGCTGACATCTTTTTGCTTCATTGGCTTAAACTTCACCATTCACATCTTGTTTCCAAGTAACAGGAATTAATTTGGACATGGGATAACAGTAGCTGGAGCTGCCATGCAACCAGGGCTGGACTCTTTGGACTTGACTGTCAATTCAATTTCCAGCAAGGCTTAGAGAGGAGGGAATTTACTGACAAATCAATCATCTTGGGTACAGACAATGGCAAATGACAGTAACAACCATTAAAAATCTCAGTTTCAAAGGTTTCCATTATCAGGAGTAGAGAGAGGGAAAGGGCCATTTGCTCTTTGTTTATTTAAACTGTCCTTAGGTCTCCAAGTACAAAGCAACCCAGAATTCCATAATTATAAATGACTGATGGTGGCTGACTTTTCAAAACCCAAGAATTCGTGTTGGCTTTTGCAAGGTAGGGGAGCAGATGTTTATCTCTGAATTTATTTGGCTCTTCTCCAACTCTGAAACCCAGAAATTGGGCCTGGCTTGCTTTGGAGAAGAGCCCGCAGCTGAGGATATTCTGGCCCTTGGAATGGCAGTTCACTTGACCACATGGATGGAGCTCCTCAGACAAATATAAAAACTGTCAGAGCCTCTGATGAGTAACTTCCCACAGCCACGTGAGTACTCCACATGTTGTGTAGGGATACTTTGGTACATGTTTCTAGATTAACTTTGAGGAAGATCAGCCTTGGGTGTGCAGACTTAGACATGGAGTTGGGATAAAATCTGAGTTTTGCCATAGACTTTGACCATGATGACATTAGTGGAACAGATTTGAGGACTATGTTGAAAGTCTCAACATATGTGTTCTGAGAGAAGAGAGCTCACAGGGAGTTGTCCTAGTTACATTTCTATTACAGGCAAGAGAGACGATGCCCAAGGGAGCTTAATAAAGAAATTATCTATTGAGAGTCATGGTTCCAGAGCGTTAGAGTTCATGATGACCATGGTGAGGAGCATGGCAACAGGCAGGCAGGCAGGCAGCTGTGGTGCCGAAGCAGCAACTGAGAGCTTACATACTGATCTGCAAGTTGGAGGCAGAAAGGGAAAAAGGATAGAGAGCTAATGAGACTAACACAGGCTTTTGAAACTTTGACCTCTATTCACAGTGACAACTTCCTTCAACAAGGCCACACCTCCTAACCCTTCTCAAACAGTTTGTCCATGTGGGAACTAAGAATTGAAATTTATGACCTTTTAGGGCATTCTGATCCACCAGAGTGTGTATATGTGTATGTGTATGTATGATAAATGTATCTTGAGTTTCTCTCTGTTGTCGTGTTAGAGAATAAGGCAGCACATGCGGCACTCAGAAGTTGAACAGTAAATGAACCTGTCCTCAAGATTCTTGTCATAGCCTAGCAGGCCCGAAAGTCTGTAAGGAGCTTAAGTTTATGGTTTTCTTCTACCTGATTATTTATTCTGCACCTCATTTTCCCATTATCTCCCCAGAAAACTCCCAATTTCCTGAACACCACTTCCTAATATTGTAGCTCATTTTCAATATACACACCCCAAAACTGTAAATGAGGTTTGTCACTAACAGATAAGGGTTGGACCCAGACAGACAGAATTAAGATTTCAGCATTCAACAACTTTTCGGGGGATATTCATGGGGGAGGAGCAACTTCCTTAAGCTCTCTGTCCTTCAAAAATTTTTTTTTCTTTTAAAATCCAGTAAGTCGCACCATGAAATTCCAGGTTCCTTAAGCCAAAAATTTAAGAATAATCCTTGTTACTCTTCCCCAACCAATTCTTGTTCTCAATCCATTGACAACATCAGTGACTTTATTTCAAAAGGAACCCAACCCTGCCCCTCTTGCTTCTGCTTCTTCTTCTTCTTTTTTTTTTCCAAGACAGGGTTTCTCTGTGTAGTCCTAGCTGTCCTGGAACTCACTCTGTAGACCAGGCTGGCCTTAAATTCAGAAATCCACCTGCCTCTGCATCCCAAGTTCTGGGATTAAAGGTGTGCGCCACCACTGCCTGGCCTTTTGCTTCATTCCTAAGAGCACATCCCACCCCAATGCTCCACCCTTCCTAATTGGTCTTCTAGGATATATATCTGCTCCTTTCATTCCATGTGTTCCTCAATGGCTGGGAGTCATTTTAAGAATGCAAATGATAACCTGTACTTCCTTGTTTAAAACCCAGCTGTGAATCCTTTTTCATCCTCACTATAAACCCAAATTCTTTCTCCAACACACTTCCATGGTCTGCATCTGACCTCCCTCCATTTGGTTAATCCATAGTTACAATGAGGACACCCAGCACATTGAACACACTAAGCACAGTGAGCATACCGTAAGCACACTGAGCACACTGTGAGCACACTGTGAGTACACTGAGTACATTGAGCACACTGTGAGCACACTGAGCACTCTGTGAGTACACTGAACACACTGAGCACACTGTGAGCACACTGAGCACATTGTGAGTACACTGAACACACTGTGAGCACACTGAGTACACTGTGAGCACACTGAGTACACTGAGTACACTGTGAGCACACTGAGTACACTGAGTGCACTATGAGCACACTGAGCACACTGTGAGCACACTGAGCACTCTGTGAGTACACTGAACACACTGTGAGTACACTGAACACTGTGAGTACACTGAGTACACCGTGAGCAAACTGAGAACACTGTAAGCAAACTGAGAACACTGTGAGACCACTCAGTATACTGTGAGCACACTGAGCACACTGAGAACACTGTGAGCACACTGAGCGCACTGAGAACACTGGGAACACAGTGAGCATACTAAAGCACACTGAGCACACTGAGCACACTGAGCACACTGTGAACACTGTGAACACTGTGAACACACTGAGCACACTGAGTATACGCTGAGCACCCTGAGCACTCTAAGCACACTGAGCACACTGAGTATACGCTGAGCACCCTGAGCACACTAAGCACACTGAGCATACTGATTACACTGAGCACTCTAAGCACACTGAGCACACTGAGCACACTGAACACACTTTGAGCACACTGAGCACACTGAACACACTTTGAGCACACTGAGCACACTGAACACACTGAGCATACAGCACACAGTGGGCTCACTGAGTACACTGAGCACACTGACATACTGAGTACTCTAAGCACACTGAGTACACTGAACACACTGTGAGCACTCTGAGCACACTGAGCACACTGAGCACACTGTGAGCACACTGAGCACACTGAGCACTATGAGCACACTATGAGTACACTGAGCACACGCTGAGCCCACTGAGCATATTGAGCACACTGAGCACACTGAGCACACACTGAGCAGAATGGCAGTACTGGTTGTCTTTCCTGACCTTCTCTATGCACCATGTAGCACAGTGGCTGATACATAAACAGTTATACACATGATGGTTGAAAGTAGTCCTCTGTAACTCAATTCGTATTGCCTTCATCAAGAATATTGCATTCATGTGGAAATGTACCTGAAGCAGGTGAAAGGACTTTATGTATGCGTCCTATGAAGGAAAAACTCATTAAAGGAAAATTTGAGAATCATTCCTAGTCATCCTCTCCAGCTTAGAAGAAAGTAAGGTGTTCTACAGATAAACAGGAGAGTCTCTATATCAAGTTGTCACAAATGCCCAAGTTCCAAGAGTCTTTCTTTTGGCTCCTGTTATTTAAATAGACTAGTAGTGCAAGTATTGAGATTAATGATAATGCTTAACTCGACATTGGTTAATGCTTGTCTCATTTTATTTCATTACTTCATTAGCTAATTTTAAATTAATAAGCATACCTGAACTTACCATTTTTGTCAGGACCATGCATCTGATTATATGGGGCTACCAACCAACGCATCTCTGGCTTTATCTCATCTCAGTTTTGTGTATGTCGTTTTTAGTTTTCTTTTCTATTCAGTCTTTATGCATCCATATAATATATATGTATTTGAGTTTTAAAAATTTATGGAAAGTATATCGTTCTCTATGTAGCCTTTGGGGTAGTTTTAAATTTTAATATTGCATTTCTGAGTCCTACAGAGCACTTCATGCAAATGAAACTTTGTTATTTTCACTGTTATATTATTTCATGGTGAGACTATAGGACTATTTCATCATCCACTGATAGGCATTTGGGGCCATAAATTACCCTGCACAGCTGCCAATTTGAGTCTATTCTTATAACCTCAATATTCTTATAACCTCAAATAAATCAACGCCTTTTGAACATTGGTAAATAAATAGCATAATAAGAGAAGCTAAGTATCTCTGTTCTTGTAGTGTTCACAGAGGGAGAAAGATAAAGAAAGTAAGAGAGACAGAGACAGAGACAGACAGACACACAGAGAGACAGAGAGAGAGAGACAGACAGAGAGAGACAAAGAGAGAGACAGAGAGAGTCAGAGAGAGTGGCAGATACAACCACTACTACAACCACAACTACAGAGAAGAGAAAAGAATTTGCTAAATGCTCTTAAGGTACCACCTAGTGGGGCAGAACAAGGGGCAATAACACTGACTTTATTAAAGTGTTAGTGTGAATATGCTTGCATGGGTGGATGGGATAGGCTGAAAGGAAGCAAGGAAGCTGACGAGAGGTATTTCAGGGATGGGAAAAAGATACAGAGAATTTGGAATATCCTCTGGGAATGGTTGAAATTGAGTTGGTTTTCCTAGAGCAGCACTGATCTGGTCCTGCCCTGGAAACTTTGAAGACTGAGGTGTGTGTATGTGTGTGTGTGTGTGTGTGTGTGTGTGTGTGTCTGAGAAAGTGTTACTCGGCCTCCAGTGGAGAGTCACAAAGGAGACAATTTCACCGAATGAGACCATGTCACCAAAGGAGATAGAGCTTAGGTGCAGAGAGGAAGGGGCTTGTGAGTGGATGGCTTTAGGTAGGCTTCCATGCTTCCTTGAATACTTGTACACACACCAAGAACATGTCTGGTAGTGTGGGTGATATTATGAACACTTGTTTGCCAATAGATCACTTATGCTATTTATGTAGATTGAAAAATACAGAAATGTAACTCTTTTCCTCTAAATGGCTGTTAGCATAAACAATTTAGGCTCATTTTTGAGATGTACTGTATCTCACTTGTTCTAAAATAAGCTTGTTTACTTTTCTCTTTGCTTTCAGGGTAAGTCCCATTTTGCTTTTGCCTGGTAGAAGTTCTCAAGTAGACTTTTATGATCTATCATGACTGCACTCTGGAAGACCCAACAAGCAGCTGAAAGAGTCAAGTGCAGATATTTGAATCCAACCAAAGGACAGAAGCTGCTGACCCCTGTGGTTGAATTTAAGAAAGGCTGGAAGAAGCTGAGAAAGAGGGCAACCCTGTAGGAGGACCAGCAGTCTCAATTAACCTGTACCCCGAGATCTCCCAGACACTGGACCATCAACCAGGCAGCATACAGCAGCTGATATGAGGCCCCCAATACACATACAACAGAGGACTGCCAGATCTGGGTTCAGTCAGAGAAGATGCACCTAACCCTCAAGAGACTGGAGGCCTCAGGGAGTTTAGAGGTCTGGTTGGATGGGGGTGGGTGATAGGGAGAACCTCATGGAGACAGGGGGTGGGGAGGAGGTATGGGATGTGGAACAGTAAGAGAGTGGACCGGGGGGGGTGGGGTGGGGTTGGATATAAAATCTGGAATGTGAAAAAGTAAAAACAAAGAAAGAAAGAAAGAAAGAAAGAAAGAAAGAAAGGAAGGAAGGAAGGAAGGAAGAAAGAAAGGAAAAAGAAAAAACTTACTTAACTATGAGGCAGACTCCAGGACTGAATATTCTAGCTTCTGATTTGGGCTAATGCGCATATTTCTTTAAGAAATGGGTGATGAGGAGGAAAACCACTAAAAGGATTAAGTAAGTGTCTGAACCAGAAAAGTGGCATGAAATTAGGTCATTAAGTCACAGTGACAGTGAAGTGTCCCAGAAACAGTAGTCTGGAAGTTGCTCCCTCCAGCTGAGCTGGGTCAGCACTGATGTGGTTTATCTACAGGGACGAGCAGAGGTTAACCATGTCTTGGTGGCAGGAAGAGGTGGGCTTTGTAAGAACTTATAGGAAGGCACAGGATGTGTTCATCTTCTCAAAGGTGTGTATTGGGTACTGACTACTTCTTTGGCCCAAAGGATTGGAATATTTCACAGGAAAAAAAAAAAAAACAGTTTCCAGTAACATGGGAAGCACAAGGCCCTGGTAGGTAATAGCCCAAGATTCAAAGATGTGCATGTCTAGACTCGCTGTTGACTACCCATGGATGACCTTGGGAATTTGATTCAAGCACTTCATGCCTCAGTTTCCTTTACTCTAAGGATATAAGACCTATCAGATACTACTTTGTTTATGGTTCCTCTCTTCCCTAAAAAATAGACATTCCCAATGGATAGGGACTTGAGGTGTCATACATGTTGTCTTTTTAGAGCCCTGAACTTTGAATATCCAATACATCCATTTTGAATGAGCAAATGACTACATAACTATAGTTGCTTGATGGAGAAATGAGTAAAGTTCTCACAAAGCATTTGGTTAAACTGTCTGCTTTGTATTAAAAACTGAATAAAAAATAGTTTGACAATTTGTTCCTATTTATCTCCATTTCTGAAGAAGGAAAGAACCTGGCTTAAACCTGAGGTGAGAGATGGATCATATTTGCATCACTTAATGGGGATTGTTATTCGTTCAGTGGAAAGTAAGAATCCAACATCTTACAGTATCATTCAGGGAGATTGATTTCCTCCTTCTCTTGAATCTCATTCACTCCCAACCTGAACTCCATTTCCTTCTCACAGACTCTGCAAAGTCCCAAATGTTACACTGTTTGCACTCTCTGTTCCATGGAGAAGAGCTTGGCTCCTCTCTACCCTTCTAAGTCCTAATCTCCTCAGGGTTCATCTCATTCTCTCTATCTTTTCTAAGGTTCTCCTTGTCATCTCCCTCCACAAGCAGATTTTACACTCTTTTCTTGGATACAAATTTAACACAAGGAAAGCCTCCACCTTGACCTCCTGCCAACAGGACCATGGCCTATTTAGAATGAAACCACTTTGCTGAAGGATGCTGGATACCTACCTAGTACTCCACTCAGTGCGAGGTGCTGCAACAGAAGCATCAGGGAAGTAGCCTGTTGTACTGGGATTTAGCTAAGAAGGACTCTGAGTCCCTGAAGCACATCTCATTTCTCTGGAGCAAAAGTTTTAGTGATGTATCAGTCTAGACAGGCTGTGGGATTTATTCACCACCCATGAAGGAATTTCTGCCCCCTGGTGAAATGAAAGGGCATAGCAGATGGTATTCTTCACATTGTGTGTGTGTGTGTGTGGGGGAGGGTCTAAGAATTCCCTAGTTGAGTAAGAATAGTCCAGTTGTTTTCTTTTAAAGGCAGATTTCATTTCCCCAATGTAAGTATACTATATACAATATTTAAATTAAATAGTAAGAAGAATGTAGAAGAATATATAAAATAGACAAAACATGAGTTATTCCAGATAGTATATACTGTAGGAGGTTGGAATTTGCTGAGGCCCTTGAATGAAACAAAAAGATTATGCTTTATGATGGAGTATCTAAAATACAACACAGCATAGGACAGCCCAGCCCAGCCCAGCACAATACAACACAACACAACCCAGCACAGCACAGCAAATAACAGCAGAGCAGAGCAAAGCAGAGCATAGCACAGCACAGCACAGCAAAGCAAAGCATAGCACAGCACAGAACAGAACAACACAGCACAGCACAGCATAGCACAATACAACATAACACAACATAGCACAACAAAGAACAGCAAAGAACAACACAGCACAGTATAGCACAACACAGAACAGCACAGCACAGCACAATACAACACAACACAACACAACACAGCACAGCACAGCAAATAATAGCAGAGCAGAGCAGAGCACAGCACAGCACAGCAAAGCAAAGCAAAGCACAGCACAGAACAACACAGCACAGCACAATACAACATAATACAACATAGCACAGCAAAGAACAGCAGAACACAGCACAGCACAGAACAGAACAGCACAGCACAATACAACATAGCACAGCAAAGAATAGCACAGCACAGCACAGAACAGAACAGCACAGCACAACACAGCACAACACAGCACACCACAGAACAGCAGAGCACAGCACAGCACAACACAGCACAGCACAGAACAGCAGAACACAGCACAGCACAGCACAGCACAGCACAGCACAGCACAGCACAGAACAGCACAGAACAGCACAGCACAGCACAGAACAGCAGAACACAGCACAGCACAGCAGAACACAGCAGAGCACAGCACAGTACAGCACAGAACAGCAGAGGACAGCACAGCAAAGCATAGCGCAATACAGTACAACACAATACAGGTACAGGAGGCAAGTTGAAATTTCTTTTAGATGCTCTCCCTCACGTTCGAGGACTCCTCATCAGTACCCAGGTTTGTTTATATCTTTCACGAGGCTACACACTATCCAAATATTAAGGGCAGCTTTTGTAAAGAGTACGTCCCACAACATGCAGAATGTGAGTAGGACACTAAATAAAATGCAGAGTGAAACAGAAGCTCCAAGGTATGCCAAAGCTCACAAAACCAGAACTAAAAGACATTTACCTTCCTACCTGGAAAGTACAGTCCCAAGACTCCCTCAGATATGAGCCCTTGTCTCTGTAAGACAAATATTGGACACCATGGATGTTTTGCCATCACCACAATTAGTGACATACACATATGTCAAACATGGAATCCCTCGGGAGCCCTGGTGTATGCCTCCAGACAGATCTGGTCACGTGCAGGGAGATGCAGGGGCTACAAATTCCATTGTTGTATATTGTTCTGCTCCCCAAGTCCACTAAGCAGAGAGGCAGGTTCTGATATGAGTGACCCCTCAGGAATGATACAAATTCAGGCCTCTAGCAATGCAATCATGTCTAATAAGCCTTTAATGAGGACATAAGCAGCCTCAGCTTCCTCTGTTGCAAAGCGGCAACTACACATAAACCTCAATCACTCAGACATTTAAAAATCAATTTCAAATAAAATGTCCAGGTGATGGAACTAAATTAATTAGAGTGATCAGGACATATGCACAGTCCTGGCATGTCTTGTCAAGACAATTGTGGCAGGCAGCTTCTTTACTGCAATAAGACAGGCCAACGTGGTCCCCCCAGGGGCTAAAACGGGGCAGATCTAATCTCCCAGCTTCTCAAGAAGCAGAGGGCGATTCCAGTGGGCAGTGAGCACAAGGATGTGTCAGGGACTTAGCACTCTGAGGCTGTGTTTGGAATACTGTCCTCATTTTTTTAAATATAGTTCTGAAGATAAAAAGGTCACCCAAGCCTGCCGATCTGCTCCAACTTGGCTTTCAGCAATAAATTGATATTGAGACATTATTCTGGTTGTGTCTATTTACCATTCTTGTCAATGTACTTATATCCTAGGTAAAAACAAATTAGAACAAACCCCTGCTATACTTTGATGGATCCTGTACAGTGTAGTAGATGCTATGCTGGACACATGGGGACATTATAACTTCTGATTTGATTACATCAGGTAGAAGGAGAAATGAAGCCAACTCTCCAGGTTGTCATTTATAACAGTAGCATAACTGTGGGCATGGCAGGCTTTTCCTGCCTGAGCCTGAACTCACACAGAAAAGAGAAAATGTCTGGGCTCAGCTCTTCAACTCCCCTTTGTTTCTGTGACTTGAAGGCACTTTCCAACTATTGAATCTTCTCTCCTTTGCTAGAACTAGCAGGAGCAAAATTTTGTACTCAATCCTAAAGAAACATCTAAGACATAGGGCATTGCCGTCATCAGTAACAATCAAAGCTAGCTCATAGATTTTACACTTAGTTACTTGTCCCAGGGGCATGTGTCATGACATGTATGTAGGGATAGGAGCACAACTAGTGGGAGTTGTTTCTCTACTTCCACCATGTGGATTCCTGGGACTGAACTCAGGTCATCATTTTCGTGGTAAGGACCTTTACCCATCAAGCCATC
Source organism: Montemys delectorum (assembly GCA_019843815.1). NCBI lineage: Eukaryota > Metazoa > Chordata > Mammalia > Rodentia > Muridae > Montemys > Montemys delectorum. The sequence continues at coordinate 11,476 of JADRCD010227712.1, forward strand.
TCATGACTCCAAAGCTCCCTTAGTGGATATTTATTAAGCAGTAACATTTGTGCTAGGTACTTAATTTACATTATTTTAAGTCATCAAAACCACTCTATAAGGTGTTACTGTTTAATTTTCTCGTCTTTGTGGATTAACATCCTGGGTATGATGGGATGAATTGTAGAGGTACAGTCAGAGATGGCCCTAATGAAAATGAGATGGAGGAGATTATCGATGTACATCCTTGAATTCAAAGGTCAGATGGCCCAGAGCGCCATAGTAGCAGTGTTTTGCTCCAGTAGGAAGAGACAGGAAATTATCTGTTCCTTGTCTTTTGTGCTTCATAGGTCCATATCCAACTGCTGCCCAGCACACTGAGCGCAGAGCTCCTCTTCTTAGTCTTTTAACGCCTCTGCTGTTTTCGGAAACACAGGCACAGCTAGAAACAACCTAGGTAGTCCTTAATCTAGTGTAATTAAAGGTCACAGCACTCCCTTGAAGTTATCAAAAGATAAGTTTATAAGTTATAAGTTATATATATTTTATGTATATAATATATTTATTTGTATATATACTATATACAATATTTATATATTATATGTACAGTTTATAACATACTTTGATAACACAAACATACACACACATACACACACACACACACACACACACACACACACACACGTGTTGATTTTACTCGCTTTTGAATCAGTGTTTTGCCATGAGCCAAGCTGCCACTTAAGTTTTTCTTCCCCTGCTCAGTCTCTACAGGTGTCAGAGTTACAGACTTCACTCACTTTACTCATCCCTGAGTATGAACTCTAAAGACTAAAATTATGACTTATATTAAGTAGATAAAAACTAGGAATGGTGGCACATTCCTGTAACCCCAACCCTTAGGAGGCCGAGCCTGGCAGGAGGATCATGAGTTTAGGGACAGTCTACACTTCACAGTGAGTTTGAGAGTAGCCTATAGTTAGATCCTGAGTCAAAGTAAAAGGATTGATAAATACAAATTTAACAATCCATTCTGTTTACTGAATGAGTAGACCAATAGAATGTCAAACCTGGTTCAAAGGAAACCAGAGGAAGAAAACATATGTTGTCATTTGAAAATATTAAAATGGGTTTGCTAACAGATAAAAAAAAACTGGTCAATGTCTTTAAGAGCAATACATCTATTTTTAAAAAACCCTCTGGTTCTTTTCTACCATACGCGCATCCCCCAGAAGGAAAATATGACTTCAGAGTATCAGTATTTGGTTCTTTTCTAAACAATAGACATAAAATTTGGTCACTGGCCTCTTCTTCCAGGTCTGGGGTCATCACAAGTTCTAAAGAGTCATAAATATTTTTGCTTTACAAATAATATGATCTCTGTTGAAATTACTCACATATAACCATGTGGCAGAAAAATAGCCCTGGATGATACATGAATAGACACATGTAGTTCTGTTCTAATAAAACTTTATTTTAAAAAAATGTCTGCCAGTGAAGGATTGTCAACTTCTCTCCTGGAGGACAAAACATTTCATTGAGTCAGTTAGTGCCTAAATATGGTGCTGTTAAAAGATACATTTGCTATCCTTCTGTCATCCTCCAATTGTTGTTGACTCAGATTTTTTAATGATGCTGGGTGGGCTGAGCCTCCTGGGACTGTAGTGATAAAGTCCTTTCCACTCGCAGGGAGATTTTGTATGTGCTCAGATGGGCCACTTTATCCCCCTACCTGCCCTCAAAAGAACTGATGGGGTTACCCCCATCAGTTAGCTCCTGCCCCAACCTTTATGTTTGCAGTAAGATTAAGCTGCCTCTGCCCTTGGGTGATTTCTGTTTGTTTGGATACTTTTGTTTTGTTTGTAGAAAGGATGTGTGCTTTTAAATTGATTTTCTTTCTCTTAACTGGTAAGTCCAGGGAATAATTTAAGTAAAAAAGAACCCTAGCTCACCTCTTTGCCTCTTACATTTATGACTTATGGAAGGAGAGTAACAAGGTACTTATACACCGGAAAGTGTGTAGATGAAGGGAACCGCTGTATATGGAGTGCTCAGCTGTATGTGTGTGTTTACATATAAAGATTATGTGACTTGTCCTTCAGGTTCCTCTCCCGACATCATTATTGGTACAGTGGTGATGCTTCTGGACACACTACCCTGTCTTTGCTTGTGTTAAAGATCCTCTCTCTTCTATGATTCCATGGCCATTCTTTATTTCACCCTTTATGGCCAACTGTTGCCCAATTTAAGCCGTTCTCTGACTGTTAACATGGGGTTAATTTGCCTTCTGCTTGACTTGTTTCTGTGCACAAGGAAGCACAAGGATCAACAAGGACAAAGGTCATGAAGCCATCACTGTGCTCTTGGCTCCAAATGGACCATCTTTAATCTTCCCAGTCGCCCATTTTTAGGGTTCTTATATCCCTGATTTATAGACAAGGGAAATGAACTTTGGCATCCCGGGTCACTAGTCCAGGGTTGTCCTCTATTTAAGCACTGGAATTTCAGTGTGGCTCTGAAGATAATAAGCCCTCTAGTGTATCACAGGACACTTGTTTTCAAAACACTATTCATTTAGCACCTTATTCTCCATTTTCAGCAGAACTGATCCTCTGTGGCATGAAGAAAATAAACTATTCAGTGGCTACAATCAAACAAGAAGCTTTTAACATGGTGTGCCCAAATACTTCAACAGCTCATATCCCATTTCTCATCTCTGAGCTGATCGATAGAGAAGAGCATTGGTATGGATTTCTCACTTCTCAAGGAGTGCTAGGCATCAGCACTGCCACCGAGATCAAGAGAATGTTGCTCTGTGACAATGTCAGAAACTCAGACCAGTATCATCTAAGAACATGATGCACAGCTGGATCAGTCCAGCTGCTTTATATCCATCATGTATGACCCAAGTTCCGAGAAAAAAATGTGTATTCATGGCTACTTAAATATCTTTATGTTAGGGCAGGAGAGATAGATCATTCAGTAATTTACTTTGCAAACCCAAGGACAGAACTTTGATCCCAGAACCTGCATAAAAGGCTAGACGTGCTAAAGTGTACCTCTAACCTGCCCTGAGGAAGTAGAGAAAGGCTGGATCTCTGGGCTTTGATGAGCAAGTCCGGTCTATTTGCTGAGTTCCAGGCTAATGAGAAACCTTGTTGCGATAAATCAAAACAAAACCCTGGCAGATGGCACTTAAGAAGTAATAACTAAGACTGTCCTCAAGCCTTCACAAGCTTGCACATACACATACACACACACACACACACACACACACACACACACACATACACATACACATACACATACATACACATACACATACACACATGTGTACATTTAAAAATACACACACCCACACAAACACATATGCACAAGTTATGCCTTGTACTGGTGAGGGCAGCCACTCTGATAACATAAAGAAGTAACAGCAGAGAAACTAAAACAGAAACCTCCTGCACAGGATATGACTTTTGACTGGGAGGCATTGTATTATACTGATTTTCTGTAAGAATCATGGTAGGCTAGATCCAAGGCTTTTCTCCTCTTTATCTCCATTACAGATACTGGTGTATCTATAACCAGATCTATGGTCTTGTGACCTAAACCCAGCCATCAGATGGTCCTATATGTGACTTTGAATCTCAAGATTATGACACATCTACATAAGTGTCCAGAGATGAACCACGATGGCTTTGCTGGATCCTAAAGTCTCTGTACAGATAAACAAGGATATAGACATGCCCAGCCTAGGGCAGCAGTTCTGAAAGGTTGTCCCTGGTTTAGAGTCTTTATGATGTGGGGTTCTCCCGATTGTTACACATTTTTTGAATTTGCTTCTCCAGGCACATTGTAATGTGGTGAGATATTCTAGCATTTTGTAGAAAGTTCTTCTTCTTCTTCTTCTTCTTCTTCTTCTTCTTCTTCTTCTTCTTCTTCTTCTTCTTCTTCTTCTTCTTCTTCTATTAGATATTTTCTTCATTTACATTTCAAATGATACCCTCTTTCCTGGTTTCCCCTCTGAAAAAAATCCCTATTCCCCTCCTACCTCCCCCTGCTCACCAACCCACCCTCTTCTGTTTTCTGCCCTGGCATTCCCCTACAATGGGATATAGATCCTTCACAGGACCAAGGGCCTCTCCTCCTATTGATGACCAGCTAGGCCATCTTCTGATACATATGGAGCTGGAGCCATGTGTCCCACCATATGTACTCTTTGCTTGGTGGTTTAGTCCCTGGGAGCTCTGGGGGGTAGTGGTTAGTTTATGTTATTGTTCCTCCTATGGGGCTGTAAACCCCTTCAGCTCCTTGGGTCCTTTCTCTAGCTTCTTCACTGGGGACCCTGTGCTCAGTCCAATGGATGGCTGTGAGCATCTACTTCTGTATTAGTCAGGCCCTGTCAGAGCTTCTCAGGAGACAGCTATATCAGGTTCCAGTTAGCCAGCACTTCCTGGCATCCACAATAGTGTCTGAGTTTGGTGATTGAATATGGAAGGCTTCCTAGGTGGGGCAGTCTCTGGATTGTCCTTCCTTCAGTCTCTGCTCCATACTTTGTCTCTGCAACTCCCTCCATGGTCATTTTATTCCCCCTTCTAAGAAGGATTGAAGTATCCATACTTTAGTCTTCCTTCTTCTTGAGTTTCTTGTGGTTTGTGGATTGTATCTTGGGTATTCTTAGATTGGGGCTAATATCCACTTACCAGAGAGCACATACTACGTGTGTTCTTTTGTGATTGGGTTACCTCACTGAAGATGATATTCTCCAGATCCATCCATTTCCCTAAGAATTTCATAAAGTCATTGTTTTAATAGCTGAGTAGTAACCCATTGTGTAAATGTACCACATATTCTGTATCCATTCCTCTTTTGAGGGATATGTGGGTTGTTTCCAGCTTCTGGATATTATAAAAAACCTAACATAGCAAAAACTATTCTCAACAATAAAAAAACTTCTGGTGGAATCACCGTCCCTGACCTTACACTGTACTATAGAGCAATTGTGATAAAAACTGAATGGTATTGGTATAGTGACAGGCAGGCAGATAAATGAAATAGAATTGAAGACCCAGAAATGAACCCACACACCTATGGTCACTTGATCTTTGACAAAGGAGCTAAAACCACCCAGTGGAAAAAAGACAGCATTTTCAACAAATGGTGCTGGCTCAACTGGCAGTTAACATGTAGAAGAATGAAAATGGATCCATTCGTATCTCTTTGTACAAAGCTCAAGTCCAAGTGAATCACATGAAACCAGGAGCACTGAACCTAATAGAAAAGAAAGTGGGGAAGAGCCTCAACCACATGGGCACAGGGAAAATTTCCTGAACAGAATACCAATAGCTTATGCTTTAAGATCAAGAATTGATAAATGTGACCTCATAAAATTGCAAAGTTTCTGTAACACAAAGGACACTGTCAACAGGACAAAGCAGCAACCAACAGATTAGGAAAAGATCTTAACCAATCTTATATCTGTAGAGGACTAATATCCAATATATACAAAGAACTCAAGAAGTTAGACTCCAGAGAACCAAATAATCCTGTTAAAAAATGGGGTACAGAGCTAAACAAAGAATTCTCAACTGAGGAATACCAAACGGCTGAGAAGCACCTAAAGAAATGTTCAACATCTTTAGTCATTAGGGAAATGCAAATCAAAACAACCCTGAGATTCCACCTCACACCAGTCAGAATGGATGTGATCAAAAACGCAGGTGACAGCAGATGCTGACAAGAGTGTGGAGAAATAGGAACACTCCTTCATTGCTGGTGGGATTGCTAGCTGGTACAACCACTCTGGAAATCAGTGTGGTGGTTCCTCCGGAAATTGGACATAGTTCTACCAGAGGACCCAGCTATACCACTCCTGTGCATATACCCAGAAGATGCTCCATCATGTAGCAAGGACACATGCTTCACCATGTTCGTAGCAGCCTTGTTTCTAAGAGAAAGTTCTTTTTTATTCCAGTTTTGATGCTTCTCTTTTAGATTTTGGCAACAGCATTCTCTGACCAATGTGCTTCGCAATGGCTACCTGCAGGGCTAG
>JADRCD010227714.1:0-33217 GCA_019843815.1 Montemys delectorum
TTCAGTTCCTCAGTCAACATTACAGAGCATGGATATAACAGACTTTAACAGACTTTGCTGAAGGTTCGGAGCTAGCTCCAGGATGCCACTGCATATAAATAAGAGCAATGCTGAACATGCCTGGTCAGTAGCTGCCAGGACTTATCGGGCTAAACCTTCTAAAGGATGGTCCCTAGGATACAGCTTAGTGCCAAATCTTGATTCTCTGCCTTCAAATCTATCCCTGTCCTACCCCTCACACAGGATATTAACTACTTTTGTGTAGCTATGACCTAAGTATCCAAGAGAACAATGGAACCGGTGGAAGGCCTAATTACAGTCTCACAGGATTCAGGTGACAGTCTCTTCCTTGTTCCCTGTGCTGGGGCTGAGGACGGCAATGGGAGCAGGGTAGAGGAGACTGTCCACTTCATAGTGGACAGAGAGCCAAAAAGGGACTGGGAATCAAAATCTCCCTTAAAAGTGTGACCTGCCTCCTCCAGCCAGGTCCCACCTCCTAACCTCCCAAGATAGCACCAGCAGGAGGGGACCCAGCTTTAAAGCATGAGCCCCTGGGAGACGCTTCATATTGAAACCCAGACAGAGGGAAAAGCCCTTCAGCCCTTCCCCACAGTGAACTGCCGTTCCTCTAGGACTTAACCCACCCAGGGAAAAATGCCGTCTTCCATAACCTTCAGCGACACCCTCGCATTTCAATGTTCCAAGGTAGTGCTGCTCAGTAGCCCAGGCTAGGCTTTGCTATTTCAAGTATATCCCATGGTAGGATCCCTGCTCTTCCTCTAACTGACCTTTGAGAAGACACGCACAGGCATACTTTATCCCAAGAACAAAAACAGTTCTGAAAACCGGGATGGTCCAAATCTACATTAAGAAAGAAAAGTATTTTCTTCAAACAGATATCCATCTGCCAAGATTTCCTCTGCCCACAATAGTAAGAGTACCTTATGTGGCAGAGCCTAGAAACTTCAGTTCCCTTTCTCATAGTCTCTCCGTTCCTGATGGCCCCTAGGAATGACAGAGGCTGGCTCATTTCACAAGGGCAGGGCACAGCACAGGCCTTTTAACTGCAAGGCCTCTCTCCCTGAGTCATGGCCTAAGAGTCTTCCCCAGTTGTGATCATGGTACGTGAAAAATTCATGGCATGAAAAGTCACACACTACAATAGGGTAAATGGGGGTTTAAAAAAGAGGCTGCTGCAGGCTGACCTGCCATCCCAGGAAGTGGTTGCTACAATATCTCAGCAGGTGTGTTTCCTACATGCTGTAACCCAGGAATCCCAGCAAACCTAGAAGGATGCTCTCTATCCATGATGCAAAGGACCAGCCCAGTACCCAATACTCATCCCGTATATGTGCTGTGTGAGTGTGTGTGCATGTGTATGTATGCATGTGTGTATGTGTGTGCATGTGTGTGTATATGTGTGTATGTGTACATGTGTATATGTGTGCATCTGTGTATGTATGTGTGTGTGTGCACATGTGCATGCCTGTGGGTGTGTATATGTGTGTATATGTGCATGTGTGTGTGTGTGTGTGTGTGTGTGTGTGTGTGTTCATCTTTAGGATAATGGAACTATCCTCTCCCAATATCTCTAGCAAAAGGAAAGAGAACAAAATAAAGAAAGATTTTTATTTCCAAGTAGAGGAGTTGTAGATCTAAATAGCTGACTGGAGAGTTGACCACCCTCTTGGTGGAAGGAGGGGAAAGCCATCTATCTCTAGCCTGCTGCTCTGAACACTTCAGATGGCTGAAGCAGCATTGGGTTCCATTAGCGCTCAGATGGAAATGGGGGGGGGGGTTAAGATAAATCTAGTAACATGATCCCTTTCATTTCACCTGCAAAGATGAAAAACAAAAAAAGCAGGATTTTAGTAATAAAGTTTTTGATAAACATGAAAAATCCTGTTACCTAAGCTCATTTCCCCCAAATCCTAACTTGTGGTTGTCAATGAACAGACTAGCATCTTTATTGTTTCCCATTGAATGCTGGTGCCCAGCAAAATGTCTAGCACACAATAAATGCTCAATAAATATTTATTGAAACAATGTGTTCTGCAGACTGAAAGGCTGGATAACTTTGACTGTATTCAATCCCAAATTTAGGGAAATGAAATGCATCCTACTCGTCAATTACAGTTTAAGGCGATTAGCTAGCAGGAGGCAGCTTTCCTGAAATAAGATTCCAGGCAGCGATCAATCCATCTGTCTGCTAGTGATACAGATATTAAGAAATAAAAAGTATCTGACAAGATCGCCGAGTCCTACCTCCCGCCTGTGTGGAGAAGCAGCTGAAGTGTCATTATCTGCTTACACCACAGGACAAGAGTCCTTCAGCCCCTCTGTTCTCCCCCTCCAGAGTCTGTTGAGAAAAGAGAGAGACACACACACACACCCCATCATAAAGCAAACAGATCCTCGAGCTGTTTACACTGGAAGACATCCTGCTGGTCAAATTCTTCTCTCAGCATTCAAAGTGTCTCAAGACCTACTATCCTCTTGATGCCAGTCAATCCTTCATGGGATGCAAATAGATGAATTAGAACAAATGCACCACCCTTAAAAGCTTGGTCTTTTGAGTAACTGGCCCCTCTTCATTCTTAATAATCAGAGTAGAATTGAGCTGAGGCATTTTAAAAGGTTTAAAATCTATGGCAAAAGAAGTTTGAGCAAGTACGTAGTGGAAATAAGTACAAGTGTTCTATTAAGATTGTAATAAGCCACATTAATCCCATTGGTGAGAACAAAACATTTAAATACCTTTATAGTGGTTATTTGTGAATAAAGCGTTTAGGCTCCTGAAGAATGCAAAGCATGCCTCTCCTCTGAATCTCTCCTCTGTTCACACTTTGGCATATTCTTTTAATGTTGTTTCCTTTAAGGATGCACAAAGGATGTTAGTGCCAAATTATTTTTAAAATATTCTCTGACATTTTGTTTTGGCCGCAGTTTCACTGAAGCCAAATGAATACATTGCTTTTCTGTGGAAATACTGAGTTAAAAGAGCACAGATAATCTTTCAACACATAAAAATATGAGCTTTAGAAAGATGAACTATCCCCTTAACCAAAACATATGACCCTTTAACAACACTTGTTTGGGGCTTTGTCTCCTTGATGAGGACCATGAGGGAAACACTTGACTGAGCGACACAGAACGCAGTGTGCCAAGTGCAGGAAAGGTGTTTGCTATCTCCCAGTATCAGAATCCTGACGTTCCTCTGGCTTATGGGCTGTTCACTTTGTACACTCTCAATCACAAAGTCATAGCAAAAGGAGGGAAGATGCAGGCTGCCATGCCTCTGTCCAAAGAATCAGCTGGATTTCTATATGCTAGCTAACATTTATTTAAAGACCATGAACTGTCCATGGCTCGATGGGATTTGAGAATTTTCTACTTTACCGTGGTAGAAAGTGACAAGCATTCAGTGTTTTGTATCAAAACGTTGCTTGCTGAATCTGTTGCCAGGCCCAGTAGCTCACGCCTAGAATTACAGTATTTGGGAGACTGATGCAGGAAGATAGCAAACTCCAGGTCTGTGTAGGCTACTCAACAAATGTCTCTCTCGAGAGTAAGAGGAGGAGGAGGAAGGGGAGGAGTGAGAGGAGGGGGAGAAGGAGATGAAAGTTGGTATGCTGAGTTCAGTATATTTATTCTGCCTATTTGTCCTCAACCTCAGAGTGATTGGAGGCGCCCTCAAGGGAGATAAGCTGTGTTCAAGAAATCAACTCAGAGATCTAAACAGGACCACGTTTTTATGTTCTGTTTTATTTAAAACAAGAAGTGGTTTAAATGTTCCTTAATGGTCTTCAACAGAAGCAAACAAAGGAACATTAAGTTGAACAAAAGGATGAGCTTACTTGGCAAAAGGCAGACTAAACTCACCTTGGATGCAAGATTAACAATATTCTTCCAGGAAGCTCAACTTCGAAGAGTAGGAACAAAGACAAAATCATGTTGAACCTTTGCACATGTTTCCAAAAGAAGGACAGATGCCAGGCACCTTTCTGGACCAGCCCCTACTCAGCTGACCCTTGCTTACACATTCTCTGTAGAGGTCTGTTTTACTTTGCTAGTATAGCTCTCCTGGGCTCACAACCAAGAGAGTCCTAAGCATCTCGTTCTAGAAATTCCTCACTGATGCAGGTGCAAGGCTGGCTGGCTATAGGGTCAGATCACAGAGCCCACCAAAGAACATTAGCTTGAACCTTACAGGGGAAAAGCTCTGACTTCTATCGGGTAACTCCATAGAACAGCATCTCTTGGTTACGTCTTAGACCTTTAGAAGGGAAAGTTGGCACTGAGAAACACCAAGCAATCTGTACACGCTTCCTGCATTTGTGTCAGTAAAAGAGGCTGAGTTGAAAATTCAGTGAAGGACTGACAAATAAGAAAGCCTCGGTAGAGTAAGGAGAGTATTAAAGTCAGTTTCCTCCAGGAATTCCATCTTCAGGGTGATTTTGAGACTACAGAGCAAGGCAAGCACAGGGCATCGAACGCCACTGTAATGATATCCTACCGATCAAATTTCTCATGGAGTCATTTCTAGAAATGAAAACAGATCTTCCCCTGCACTTGCCCAAGAGAAAAAGAAAAACTAGTAGAAGATTTGTGAGTTTAATAAGGAGGTGACTCGGAATGAAGATCTTTCCAATTGTGACATGAGTTAAGTCCAAATGAACAGCAGGCACACTAGACAATAAGGAAAGAACTGTCCCACAGCTGCTTAGAGATGCCATCTATTCTATCAGGACTGATGGGTTACAGTTTTTTGTTTGTTTGTTTGTTTGTTTTTAGATTGGGCTTCTATGGGTTTTCAATGAGGCACAATAGAAGTGTAGCTTTGCATTTTAAGACTTAAGAATGAGATGTGTTTCCAGTGGAAACCTCTGTCCTTATTTTCTTTGAATTTTAAAATGCGTTTATCATTTGAAGTAAAGGTATTCATCCTCATTACTTTTATAACACAGCTTCAATTGGTAAATATCAAAATTCTCTCTGAAAAACTCCAGGCCAGAAGTTAGGTCAACCTGATTCCCTGAAAGAGAGCATTTTCTGAAAGCAGCCCCGCACTTCCACTGAGGTATAGAAATGCACACAGCCAGGCTCCTTCCCTAGACCAATTCCCCTCAAGGGATAGATGATCCTAGAGATGTTCAAATAATTTAAAACACCCTAGAGTACTTCACAAAATTACCAATTCCAATGACAGACCTTTACCCTACAACTGGAATGTTCACAAATATGTGAGGACATTTTTTCTTTCATTTTTTTTTTTATTTTATTTAATCTTATTTTACAATCCAGATTTTATCCCCCTCCCAGTACACCCTCTCACTGTTCCACATCCCATATTTCCTCCCCGCCCTGACCTTTCCTGCCCCCTAAGGATATCCCTACTCACCCCCAACCTCCTACCCCACTAGACTTTCCCACTCCCTGGGGCCTCCAGTCTTTTGAGGGTTAGGTGCATCTTCTCTGACTGAGCCCACACCCAGCACTCCTCTGCTGTATGTGTGTTGGGGGCTCATAGCAACTGGTGTATGCTGCCTGGTTGGTGGTCCACTGTTTGAGAGATCTCCGGGGTCCAGGTTAATTGAGACTGCTGGTCCTCCTACAGGATCGCCCTCCTCCTCAGCTTCTTCCAGCCTTTCCCTAATTCAACCACAGGGATCAACAGCTTCAGTCCATAAGTTGGGTGTAAATATCTACATCTGACTCTTCAAAGCAGCTTGTTGGGTCTTTCCAAGGGCAGCCATGATAGGTCCCTTTTTGTGATCATTCCATAGCCTCAGTAATAGTGTTAGGCCTTGGGGCCTCCCCTTGAGCAGTATCCCAATTTGGGCCTGTTGCTGGACCTCCTTTTGGGAGAACAGTTTTAATGACCTCTTGCTTAGCAAAACTTTTGAAAACCTTCTTCTTTAACAAAAAATACAAGCAAGAAATACCCACCAAAATTTTGACATCAAACCGCTGAGCTCCCATCATTTATGAAAGGAACAATGAGGATCATTTTAAAGGCAGATGTTCATAGATCCCATGATATAGGTGTACGGAAATTGATATGTTAAACTTAAGTTAAACAGTCTACCTATTTTTTAATGAGCAGTGTAAATAAAAAAGAATGTGTGAATCCCAGCACTTGGGAGGCAGAGGCAGGAGGATTTCTGAGTTCGAGGCCAGCTGCTCAGAGATCTGCCTGCCTCTGCCTCCCAAGTGCCGGGATTAAAGGTGTGCGCCACCACCGCCCAGCAAGACTAGAATTTTTTTAAATTCACTTCACATCCCAGTCGCTGTCTCAATTGCCCTTCACAAAGTCCCTCCCCCATCCCCTTCTCCTTTGAGAGGGTGGACGCCTCCCCTGGGTATCCCCTCACCCTGACACATCAAGTCTCTGCAGGGCTAGGCACATCCTCTCTCACTGAGGCCAGACCAGGCAGCCCAGTTAGGGGGAACGTATTCCACAGACAGGCAACAGCATTAAGGACAGCCCCAGCTCCAGTTGTTGGAGACCCACATGAAGACTGAGTTGCACATCTACTACATATGAGCAGGGAGGCCTAGGTCCAGCTTCTGTATGCTCTTTGGTTGGTGGTTCAGTCTCTGAGAGCACCAAGAGTCCAGGTTAGTTGACTCTGTTGGTATTCCTTTGTAGTTCCTATCCCCTTCAGAGCCCTCAATTCTTTCTGCAACTCTTGCAAAGGAATCCCTGAGCTCCATCTAATGTTTGGCTGTGGGTCTCCACATCTGTTTCAGTCAGCTGCTGGGTGGAGCCGCTCAGGGGACAATTATGTAGACTCTTGTCTGGAAACATAACAAAGCATCATTAATAGTGTCAAGGATTGGTGCTTGTTCATAGGATGGGCCCTTGTCTTAGTCAGGGTTTCTATTCCTGCACAAACATCATAACCAAGAAGCAAGTTGGGGAGAAAAGGACTTATTGAGCTTACACTTGCGCATTGCTGTTCATTACCAAAGGAAGTCAGGACTAGAACTCAAGAAGGTCAGGAAGCAGAGGCTGATGCAGAGGTTATGGAAGTATATTACTTACTGGCTTGCTTCCCCTGGCTTGTTCAGCTTGCTTTCTTATAGAACCCAAAACTACCAGCCCAGGGATGGCACTACCCACAATGGGCCCTTCCATCCATGATCACTAATTGAGAAAATGCCTTACAGTTGGATCTCATGGAGGCATTTCCTCAAGGGAGGCTCCTTTCTCTGTGATAACTCCAGCTTGTGTCAAGTTTGCACACAAAAACCAGCTAATACAGTCCTTAAGTTGGGTTGGTTATTGGTTGGCCATTCCTTCAGTTTCTACTCCATCCCCCATCCCTGCATTTCTTATAGACAGGATAAATTTTGGGTCCAAAGTTTTATGGATGGGTTGATGTCCCTATTCCTCCCAGCCAGAAACTGGAAACAACCTAGATGTCCTTCAACTGAAGAATGGATTTTCTTTATAACTCACGATGGAATACTACTCAGCCATTAAAAACAAAGACATCATGAATCTTTCAGGCAAATGGATGGAAATTGAGAACATCATTCTGAGTGAGGTAACCTAGACCCAAAAGGATATGCAGGGTATGTACTCACATATAAGTAGATATTAGCTACAAAATACAGGTACCATGCTATACTCCACAGACACAAGCTAAACAAGAAGGAAGGCACAGCAAAGATGCTTGAATCCCACCTAGAGGAGGAAGTAAAATAGTCATAGGAAGCAGATGGAGGGAGGGAACTGGGTGGGAGAGGGGGTGAAGAGGGGAATAGGGTTTTCGGGATTAGGTGTAGGGAAGGACAGGAGAGAGGGCCAGAGAGCCAGGAGAATGAATGGAAATATGTAGCTGGTAGAAGGGTAGGGGTGGGAAAGTGGGGAGCATCTTGAGGAGGTGCCAGAGACCTGAGATGGAGGAATCAATGGGGGTGACCTTAGCTGAGACTCAAAGCAGTGGCACATGGAACCTGAAGAGACCACCTCCTGTAGCTAGTCAAGACTAGAAACTTCAAGCAAATTTCAATTTCTCATATTGTTTGATGTCATCGAGAATTAAGCTTTTATAGTATTTATTTTTGAAAATCCAAAAAACTATAAACTGTCATCAAAATTTCATTAAACATGCAGACACACACACACACACACAAACACACACACACACACACATCTTTAATCCTAGCACTCAGGAGGCAGAGGCTGACAAATGACTATGAGGCTCAGCCTGGTTTTCATAGGACTCCGATCTCTGCCAGGGTTACAAAGTGAGACCATGCCCAAGAAAGAGGAAAGTAGGGAGGAAGGAAGGAAGGAAGGAAGGAAGGAAGGAAGGAAGGAAGGAAGGAAGGAAGGGCATTTTATCATAGACCCAAGTATAGTGGAACATGGAGTCAGGAAGGCTGACTAGGAATTCACAGTGAGTTCTGGGCTAGCTAAGGCTACACAAGTGTTAACAGACAGGAGTCTATGGGGGCTGTACCTATTCAAACCATGGACTTCATTCAGACTATAATAAGGTTTTTTTTTTCTTCAAAGAATGTTTGTATTTTTAATTTTTTACATCAATCTTGTCTGTATTTTGATTAGATAATGTGACCATTAACATTAAGTTATTATTGAAAATTTTAAAAGAGAGAGGGAGAGGAAGAAAGGAAGGGAGGGAGAGAAGGATGTATAGAAAGTGAGAAAGTTAATTTCATTGAAGCATATATTTGTTCACATGTGTGCAGCTGCCCATGGAGGGTGGAAGAAGGCACAGGATCCATGGATCTGGAGTTACAGAAGGTTGTGAGCTGTCAAATGCAGGTGCTGGGAACCAAACTCATACCTTTGGTGTAGCAGAAAGCGCTCTCTAACACTGAGCCCCCACTCAGGCCCCCACCCCACCATTGTCTTCTTAGAAGTCGTTTAGTGTAGGAACTTCTCTAGGACAACACAACATCTGCACAAACTCTGTAAGGCAAAGAAGCGAGGCAGGCGTACAACTTGAAACGAGCATTATCATGCCTCCAGCTCCACAGCTCTCCTGTCAGTCAGTACACACTGCAGTTACACTAGACATGGAGAGATGCCTGTCTGCTTTAGTCCCCATCAGACCCTGGAGGCTCTTGGAAAAGAATAGCAAGGCCAGTCCTCATTATTCCCAGAGGTCCTAGCTTCCAATAGGAATTCAGATACTGACTTGGTAAATGAGAATCATGGAATTCATTTCCTTTTTCTTACGTACACCAAATAGGACTACAGTTAAAAAAAACATACAAATGAATTAAATACATATTTTCTATCTAGAAACAAGGGGAATAATAAAAATCCAAGAAAAAAAAATCTCTAAACTAACCCTTCATGATCAGGACAAATTGATACAGATGGTTTTTTTTTTCATTTTTTTTTATTAGATATTTTCTTTATTTACATGTAAACTTCTCCTTTTCCAGTTTCCCCTCCAAAAAACAACAAACAAACAAACAGATAAAAACAACAAGAACAAACCCCTGTTGTCTCCCCCCTCCCCATGCCTGCCACTCCACCTTCTCCCACTTATTGGCCCTGGCATTCCCCTACACTGGGGCACAAAACCTTCACAAGGCTGAGGTCCTTTCCTCCTATTGATGATCGAATTTGCAATCCTCTACTATACACATGCTGCCAAAACATTCAGTCCCAAGGACATGTATAGTCCTTGGTTGGTGGTTGGGTCTCTGGGCGCTCTTAGGGTACTAGTTAGTTTATATTGTTGTTCGTCCTAAGGGGCTGCAAACCCTTCAGCTCCATAAATACTTTCTCTAACTCCTTCACTGGGGACCATGTACTCAGTTCAATGAATGACTGTGAGCCTCTACATCTGTATTAGTCAGATATTGTCAGAGCCTTTCAGGAGATAGCTATATTTAGGCTGGCTTGTCCTTCCTTCAGTCTCTGCTCCATAGTTAATCTCTGCAACTCCTTCCATAGGATACAAATGATTTTAACAATTAGCTTTCTTGATTCTCCCACAGACTTGTACATTCTAGATGCAAAGAAATAAATATAATATGTAAAATCAGTACCTTGAGGTTATAGGACTTCATTCCCTAGCACTCTGGTTAAGAAAGACAGATTCTGTAGTAATACAAATTTAAATATGAAAAGGGCTTATATTAGATTATAGTTTTACTTTATTCTCTGTTACTATAACCCAACAGTTCAGGTTTGGTAAATTACACAGAATAAAAGCTCATTTGGCTCATGATTCTGGAAACTGGGAAGTCAAAGATCAAGAGGGTTATATGCTGTGAGAGCCATCTCACTACAGTACAATGTGACAGAAAGGTAAGATTCATCTGTGCAGAAGAACAAGAGGAAGCTAACTTTACAAGTTCACTTGAGATTACTAACCCATCCCACACTAACAACATCAATAGAGTCATAAGGGCTCTGTCCTTATGACTTAACTGCTCCTTAATGATTCCTCCTCTTAACATCCCAATGACAATTGAATTTTGTGTTGACTAGTTTTATGTTAACTTGACACAAGTTGGAGTCATCTGAGAGGAGAGTACTTTCAAGAAAATTTCTCCATAAAATGGATCTGTAGGAAAGCCATGGGACATTTTCTTAATTCGTGATTAATGGAGGAGGGCCCAGCCTATGGGTGCTGCGCCTAGACCGGTCTTGTGTTCTGTAAAAAAGCAAGCCATGAGGAGTAAGCCAGTAAGAAGCACACCTCCATAGACTCTGCATCAGTTCCTGCCTCCAAGCTCCTGCCCTGTTTGAATTCCTGTCCTGACTTCCTTCAGTGATAGACTACAACAGGTTAGTGATTTACATTTATACATTCTGGAACTGGAGAAATGACCACAGGATGTGTTCGGGGACCTACTGGACCTACTGTGAGTCGGACATCAGTCAAAACTCCATTAATCACCTGTCCTCCATAAGCCCCTACTTTAACTGGAGGGCCACAATGTTTCTTGGGGTCTCCTGGGATTAGTGTCAATTCAGAACCAGTATCCAATAGACCCCGGAAAGTCTGATTATTTCCTTTCCCCCAGTGTACAGTTACTCTTGTAAAAGGCCGTAGGTCCCTCTGGGGAAGAACTGGAGAAAGGTTAACAGCAAAACTTTTAGGTATCTTATCAAGATCCTCCCTCAGAGGAACCTGGCCACCCCTTCATTCAAGGGGTTCTAGATCTGCAAACTGGCTCAAGTCTGGAAATTGATTCACTGGCCGAGACTGCCTTTTGCCAGGATCCTGTTGAGACAGGTGGAAGTGTAAGACAGGTAAACTCTTCTCCACAGGTTGCTTCAGTCTTTGTGGTGATTTGCATATGCTTGGCCCAGGGAGTGGCACCGTTAGGAGGCAAGGCATTGTTAAACTAGGTGTGGCCTTGTTGGAAGGAGAGTATTACTGTGGGAGTGGGCTTTATGACCCTCATACTAGCTGCCTGGAAGCCAGTCTTCTCTTTACCTTCAGACCAAGATGCAGAACTCTCTCTGCTCCTCCTGCACCATGCCACACTTCCCACCATGCTGATAGTGGACTGAACCTCAGAACCACTAAGCCAGTCCCAATTAAGTGCTGTCCTTTATAAGAATTGCCTGGGTCATGGTTTCTCTTCACTGTGATTGAAACCCTAACTGAGACAGCCATAGCCTATCACAGCAATAGAAATACTAAAATAAATTTCAACACTAATTTTGGCTGGAGCTCTCAAAGCATGACAGTGTGATTATAATTGTTCGGTTAGGTAATCTAGGGAGTTAAAAAAGAATTTGGGGGTCTGACTCTGTACTGGGGAGATGTAAACCCCAAGGAGCAGAAGGAAAAATGAATCGAGTAACAGGGCACTGATGAGTGTGTTACAGCACCCCAAACACACAATGGCCCTGTTTTTGTGACACGGGAACTTTACAAGAATGGGTACAAGGTGGAATTTTCCTTCCTCTTTGTCAAGGTCCACTCCAAGGAGGAACAAACACCCACTCAATTCCTTATTACATGATCAAGGTTCGCAGGCATCCCTCAACTTCCATGTCTAACATCAGTAAAGTTTTGTTTCATCTAAATAGAAACAGGAATGGGAAATCCCATGAATGTGGGGCACCAACCAAGAAAGAAAGCAGGAAGCACAGCAATCCAAAACCCACGTGAGATGTGTTTCCGAGTGCAGTTCCTGCAAACTCATCCAGAGTTGAGCGAGCGCTTAGAATCCACTCTCCCTAAAGACCAGACGTTTCTAAAGCCAGGGAGATTCCATTCTATACAGAAATATTCTCCCAAGACCCTGCCTTGCCTTACGTCTTCTGTGGGAATGGCTCTGGTCCAAGACATACATTCTCCTTTTACATTATCTTGAAGAGTTCTGGGCATCTGTCCAGGCTACTATTTTTCTGTCTCCCAAACCAAAATTGCTATTTCTGGGTATAGACAGGAACACTTCAGTGAATTGTTCAGCTTGGTTTGTTTTCAGAAGCCCTTATCTATCTTCCTGGTTGTCCATCTAATCAGGGAACTTGTGTTAAGATTGGGCATCATCAGCCTTTCACACAGTCTCCTGGCGGACCGTTACTAAGTGTTTCAATCAACTCTAGCCTTGCAACAGATGAGCTAAGCCACAGCAGCTCTTGTGACCTGGCTTTTAAAACAAGGAAATGACCAGAGCTTTGCAATTACCTTCTCCCTCTACTCTTCTATAATAAGACTAAATGTCCAAGAACTAGAGACCTCACGGATGTCCAGAGGCATCCACTTTTTAACCAGCATAAACTGTATGGACCAAACTTTTCCAGGCTTTGGTCTAATCTGATCATTATTGCGTGTCAGTCATTTCCCATGTGATGGAGCAAACCTGCCTGGTAACCTGCCACTCGTGTGAAAGGCTCAGTGTCGACACCCGTCTACCCTGATCAGATCTTCCAGCTCACATCCATTCATACAGGATGAGGCAAAGACTAACAAGGGCGTGGGATTTGCCTGCCAACCCCATTGATCTACGGTTGTAATGGCAATCCTTTGAGCAGTCATTTGCCTTTGAAAGTTTTTAAGTTTTATTTTATATTATTTTTATTTATCTGTGTTCTGGGGATGCCTGTGTGTGAGGGTGTCTGTCCTTGGGAATCAGAAGAGGGAATCAGATCCCCTAGAGCTGGGGTTACAGACAGTTGTGATCTGCCTGACTTGGTTGCTGGGAACTGAACTCAGATCCTCTGGAAGATCAGCAAGTTCTCTTAACTGCTAAGCCATCTCTCCAGCCCTACACCTTGGAAATTTTAAATTAAGAAAATACTTTCATGTTTCAAACAGAGACAGGGACTCACAGCCAAACAATAGGCAGAGCTTGGGGAATCCTGTGGAAGAGGGAGGATTATAGGAGACAGAGGGGTCAAGGACACTACAAGAAAACCTACAGAGTCAACTAACCTGGGCACATAGAGGCCAACAGAGACTGAACCACCAACCATGGAGCCTGCATGGGTCTGACCTAGGCCCTCTGCACATATGTCACAGTTGTGTAGCTTGGTCCTCTTGTGGAACCCCTAACAGTGGGAGCAGGAGCTATCTCTGACTCTGTTGCGTGTCTTTGGGACCCTTTCCTCCTACTGGGTTGCCTCATCTAGCCTTAATAGGAGAGGAGGTGCCTAGCCTTACTACAACTTGATATGCCATGGCTAGTTGATATCCAGGGGAGGCCTACCCTTTTCTGAAGAGACAGAGGAAGAATGAAGGAGTGGATGGAGCAGGGTGTGGGGGAGGGAAAACTAGGAGGAGAGGAGGGAGGGAAAACTGTGGTTGGGGTGTAGAAAATAAATAAATAAAATACCTCCATGTTTCCAATCTATTTGACAAGAAAAATCCAGGAACATCAAGAAGATTACTTTGGTTTTATCTTGTCTAAGGAGATCCTTGATGGGATCTGCTAGGGCCTAGGCTGGCCTCAAACCTGTAGTGATTTTGAACTTCTGGTCAGCTTATTTTCACCTCAGGAGTTCTAGGATTATAGAATGCACCATCATACCCAGTTTATGCTGGGGTCAAACTCAGAGCTTTGCAAATGCTGGGCAAGCGTTCTACCAGCTGAGCTGCATCTATCCCCAGCCTACCCTTGGTGTTTGGAAGTTTATACTAAATCAAGCGGAACAATGTCACTAAGTGTCTTAAGAAGATCCCCTGCACGGGAAGGAAGGCCATCGCAGAGTTTTCACAGTGAGAAGGGTTTTGTTTTCTTTCCTTTCTTCTTGGCATCAGACTCTGCTTTTGATCCATTAACCTTCACCTGTGCACACTCACAGTGCTGAAAGCTTCTTTCTGTAGACCATTCAGCTACCTCAAGTGGTTTATCAAAAACATATGGCCTCCATCTGAACTGCACCTTGAATTCTGCAGTCGCAAGGACACTAACTTACTAAGTTTTCCTTGAAATGACTAATTAGATGAGTGATTGACAGCTAATGCTT
Source organism: Montemys delectorum (assembly GCA_019843815.1). Lineage (NCBI taxonomy): Eukaryota > Metazoa > Chordata > Mammalia > Rodentia > Muridae > Montemys > Montemys delectorum. Next base: position 14,429 of record JADRCD010227714.1, read on the forward strand.
CCCCACCCCTTTTTCTTAGTAACCTCTCCTCCAATAAAAACTCTTTCTTTTCAGTTCCACTGTACCCAAGTTTGTGTCTATGATACAAGCACAAGATGTGACCTTCAGTGACAATTAACTAGAACCAAACTGTGGTCATAGGCAACATGATAGGTGCAGTTTTACAGCCAGAGAATGACTTATAGGAATTACAAGCAGTTAATAAAAACAGTATAGTCCTATTGACTTTCAACTACTGAAATACTTGTATGTCTTCCTATGGTGCCACTGTATGGATCTCCTCACCCTGGCTCTATACTTTCCTACCCCAGGTGCCCTGTTCCACCTCCTGAATCTTTGAAATCTTCCCACAACCCAGCAACTACAGAGGTAAGCAGCATTCTGCTCCAGCTTTCAAACTAGCATCTGCCCTGGTCTTCCTTGGCAGGTCCATCCTGGTTTTAAAGACATTTGATCAGTGCCACGAAGAACATGTATTTAGAAGCAAGGGCCCCAAACCATTGGAGTCCTGAGGAATATTGGGAATGCTTGGAATGGCCACTCTCGAGCAGATCCTCTGTCCTTCTAAACATCTGTTTCCAGTTTTCCTTGTCACTTAGCTGAACACCACAGACTTTTTCTGGCTGTTCTTTTGGATTAGTTCTCACATCCACAGTGTCTATTGTGATTTCAATTCATCTTTCAGGCCAGCATGTGTAGCCATTCTTTGGATATAATTAAAGCAAAACAAAATCTTCTTCGAATTGATTTAATAGCCCAGAAAAAAAAAAGGCTCATGAAATTTCCCTAAGCTTCCAATAGGAGTATGGAGAATGGGCAAAATGGAGCCAAGAAAAACTTGAAGGAGTGAGAATTTGATCCAGAAGGTAATTAAAGTCCTTTCCTATGAAGGAAAGTCCTGAAAGTCTCTCTGAAATGTGGGCTATGGTGAAAAGAAATGGACAAAGTCGAGATCAGCTTTCTCAGAAGTGCGGAAGCAGCAACGGCCTCAAACCTGAAACATCTCCTGGAATGTGGGTGGCTGAGCTCACACAGCCTAACATATGGAGGGTGCTGCTAAGAGAGCTGCCTTCTAGAGCATCAGAGACTTTGCTATGTCTCCTAGTAACAGAAGCTACGCCCATAAAGTCTCCCGAACATGACTGACTGCCCAAGCACGAGCTGAACAAGGAGGACACCATCAAGCACATCAAACTGGATGGGGAAAGTCCCAGGAGGCCTCAGCCCTCCGCAGAGAACCACAGACAACTGAGTGAAGCTGGGAGGGAGGAGAGGGGGCCTTCCCCAGGCAAGAGTATACCAATAGGTTTTCCAGTGCCAATTGGTCAGCTCTGAGAACACACAGACAAGTAACATTATATGGACCCAACTGGTTGTATTTGGGAATATCTATGTATGTACAAATACATATAGCTTTCGATGAAATTGATGAAAAAGTAATTGATGAAAAGGAGACCATGAATCTGAAGAAGAGTAGACAGGAGTATAGGAGAGGGTTTGGAGGGAGTAAGGGGAAAGGACAAATACTGTAATTAATTTTCAGTCTCAGACAGACAGACAAAGAGGTTTTCTGGACAGATACAAAACTTAACATCATTGTTATCAAAGCAGTACTTCAATAGTGTCTTGGTCCTTCCCATCCTTCTCTCTTTCAAGACAGGCTCTCACTCTACAGCTAGATTGGCCTCAAACTCATGGTAATCCTCCTGCCTCAGGTTCCAAAGTGTTGGGATTCTGGGACTTCAGTTCTATGGGTTAAACCCAGAATTTCATGCATGCTAGGCAAGCACTTTACTAACTGAGCTACATCCCTAGCCCCCAAATAATTTAAATTTTTAATTTTAAAAATCAGTTAAGGGTATGGCTTAATAGGTGATTATTGACTTTAGCATGTCCAAAGGCCTGGATTCAGCCCCTTGTACTGAGAAAGGAAGAAAAGAAAATGTAAAAGATATACTAGCTATTTTTGCAGGTGTTGTGATAAAAATAGCTTGACGAAAAGGTATTCTTAGGGGGAAGGGTTTTCTTTGACGCATTGCTCTAGGGTAGACTCCAACAGGACAGGAAAATCGTAGGGGCAGGAACCTGAGGCAGCTGGGGATGCTAGGATCACAATCAGGGTGCAGAAAGAATAAATGCTGATGCTCAGCTCCCTTACTCCTTTTTCATTCGGTCCTAGACCCTGGCGTGTGGAATGGCTCCACCCACATTCAGTCTAAGTCCCCTACCTCAATTAACACAGTGTAGACAACCCCTCACAGGCCTGCGTAGAGGCTAGCCTAATCTAGATGAACTGTTATGAGCCTGTCCAAGGCTTGTCTCTTAGGTGATCCTGGATCCCATCAAGATGCTAACCATAACAAAAGGCAGATCAGGTTAGAACACATCCTATGAATTAATTATAGAGAAAGACGTGGTGGAGAATGGCAATAGATAGGAGGAGAGAACCATCCCAGAGTTGGATGGTCTGGGACAGTTCCTCTGCAGTACTCACACCTGAGAGGTGAGTGTGAACCAGAGAAAGGATGAAGGATCTCACAAAGAAACCTTTGCAACATAACCAACTTCAACATGCTTGCGTGCCCAGCAGCACAGGAGACGCTCAGAGATGCAGGCAGGAGCCAGCTCATCCATAGCCAGGGAAGAGAATCTAAAATGAAATTAAGGATTATGCACTGCAGTTTCTCAACAGTTAATTTAATAATTCAGATGGCCGGGCAGTGGTGGCACACGCCTTTATTCCCAGCACTTGGGAGGCAGAGGCAGGTGGATGTCTGAGTTCGAGGCCAGCCTGGTCTACAGAGTGAGTTCCAGGACAGCCAAGGCTACACAGAGAAACCCTGTCTCGAGAAACCACAAAAAAAAAAAAATTCAGATGATGACCAAGAAAGTTCCAGGTAGGCAATGCACACACTGTGGGCACACCGAATGAATGGAAGACTCCCAGCATATGCAAGGCAGAGTAGGGCAGGGCAGCATAAGATTCCAACAGACCGCTCAGAAGGATAATTTAAATTCTATGCATTTTTTTTTCATTTCTGGAATTTTCCATTTTAATACTTCTAGGATTACAGTTGACCATGAGGAACTAAAATCACAAAACGTAAAACTGATTAAGGACAGCATTACTGTCACCCTGAGTCCCTAAGCCTCTCTTAGCTGAGCCCCACAGGTGCCTCCACTTTCACTCCCATCCATCCTTTCCATGCCCTATCAGTGTTCAATTTGCAGTCTTCCCTTTCTCACTGCATGCTTTCTCCACAGGTCAACACTGTGTTGTGAGCTGCCTGCCAGCAACAGCAATGCCAACCAAGCAGAAGTTACAGAAATCACATCTGTCCAAAGTCAGTTCAGCGCTGGTTAAACTTGGGGGAAAACAAAACAAAACAAAACAAAACAAAACAAAACCCAAAAAACCCTTGTTATCAACTGCATCCCTAACCACAGGCTTATAAAAGCTTGGTTTCAAAAGCTCTGATCCCCAGAACTCTAAAGGAAAGTTCAGAAGAAGCCCAACACAGCAGGAGATGTGAGCCCTGTAGGACCAAAAAAAGAGAGAGAATGGGTCCTTTTCATAGACACCACAGTAGGGTGAGTGGTGGGCACCCCCAACGAAGAGTAACTGTGGCTGGAGACCAGCCTCATTCTAATGATCTGGGAGCAGTACATTCCAATCTGCTAGATCTTTTGTCTAGAGAATTTGTCATAGTAAATTGTGTATCACAAGTTTATAATACATAGGGAGAGATTCCGATGGATTGGCTGCTGTGAAGGCACACCATGTTCTCGCTCATGTAGAGCACTGAGCATCAAAGCAGACTTATATACTGCTTCAAGTTTTAATCTTTCCCCATTTAGTAATCTTAGAAAATATTTCACAAGAATTTTATTGCCTGTGGCTACTGTAATTTTAAAATGTGTCAGTTTTGCTTTCCAACAAAATAGGTTATCAATTGGTAATCATATCCATAAAATCCAGACTATTTACAACTTCTGTTCCCATGATATATTCATCAAGCCTAAATTTTTTACTCGAAAATGACATGAAATATTCATTTTCTAAACTTTTTTCTTTTTTTTTTTAAATATGGAATTTCCATTTTCAGTCCCAAGATTTAATTTCATTTAGTCGTGGTACTTACATTTCACTAAATGAATCCAGAGCCCCAGTGGTCAAAGGTATGTTTAAATACATAGAACACGACATAAATATTTCCACAACCACTTGATTTGACTTGGTTCTTTCTTCCCTCCCTCTGTGCCCCCAACAATTCCTTCAAAAATCCCTGAATTTAATCCAGGAACACTGATTGTTTCTAATACAGAGGCATGACTAAACAAAAACAAACCAATGGTTATTTCAAAAGAAAAAAAAAAACCACACAGAAAGTAACACTAAAGAAAGCAAGTAAACACTTTGGAATGAGATGTGCCACAGCGGTCACACGGCGGTCAGAGGGCAGCCCACGCGAGTCCATCTTCTTTCTGTCTTGTGGGTTGATGGGCTTGGCAGCAAGCACCTTCACCTGCAAGGCCAAGCCACTGGCCCCGCATGTGTATTTTCTAAAGAATCTGCAAGCTGCTTTCCCAGAAGGTTTGCAACAGCAGCACGGCACCATTTACACACTCTCCCCACATCCTTGCCTGCCTTTGAATTAGGTGTCACTAATTCTAATTGTAGACATCCTTTTAGGTGGATACTAATATCTCACTGAGAGTTTGCATTTTCCTAATAATAACCTGACATATACTGCCCTTCAGAGCAAAAATGATTAAGCATATTGAGGTGTGGAGATTTCCCAGTTGTACTCCATATAATCAGAGGAGGTTTTTTTTAAGGATAAAGCAAGTGAGTCAGAGCAGACATGTATCAGGGGCTGGAGTAATGCGCGCTCTGCAGATGAAGGCAAGGGCTGTGGGTCTGCACAATGCTTACAGAAACAGCAAGGAAACAGATCTTACCTAGGACGACTGAAAGGAATGTGATGGCACATTGATTTAAAGATCTTAATGAACATTCATATCTTCACATTCTCAAATCAATCTAAATGGGGAGCAGGAAGAAGAGAAAAAGGAGGTTGGAGGAAGAAGAGGAGAGACAGAGAAACAAATAAAGGCAGACAGAGAAACAGAGAGAGAGAGAGAGAGAGAGAGAGAGAGAAAGAGAGAGAGACCCCTAGGTCTAATTTATCTTTCTAGAGGTTGCGATAATATCCATGTGAATGTGTTGAGCATTAATCACTTCAGTATTGATTCAACCATTATCCTAAAATTATTCATGTTATAGCCGGTCCCCAGACCTTAGCACAACTGACACCGTAATGGAAGTACCACTCAGACCTCGGAACCCAGCATGTAGGCAGCAACAGCTGTCAAACGAGAACAGACCTAATCCATCACCGTCCATAGCTCCAGGGAAGCCCCTGAACGTCCTAACGTTGTTTGTTGGCTTCTGTAGTTCAGCTTCTGGCTGACCGTTCTTGCTCACCGAGGTGTGTCAACCCAGGGTGTGGCTTTTTGTGTTTAAAGGCCCATCCTAGTAAAGCTACTTTGGATCCTAGTAAAGCTGCAGGCTATACTAGGGTCGAAAACACTCAGTGACGTCACTGGCCAGGAAATAAAGACTTTTTTATTGGCTTACGTCTGTATCCAAGTAGTCTTCTCCGGTGGATGTGAGACTATGATGTGCCTAACTGTTTATGCAACAGTGAGACCTCGGCCTAAAATAAAGAGAAGCAAACTTTATAATCTTATTGAGACAAAATTCAAGCTAAGCATTGTGGTTCACACCTTTAAGCCCAGCATTGAGCAAAAAAAGATGGAGAGTTCAAGGCCAGCCTAAATTGTATAGTTAAGGCCAGTAGGAGTTATGTAGCCAGATCTTGTCACCAAACAAACAAACAAACAAACAGAGCTGGGGAGGTGGTCCTGCAGGTAAAGAAAGCATTTATTGCCTAAGTTTTGGAGTCTGGGTTCTGGGCAGCTACTCTCTGACTACTTCATGGGTTCTTCTTTCTTCCACCCTTCTCCACCCTTTTTCTGCCACCTTTTCAATCCCCTATTACTAAATAGGAGAGAAAAACGGATAGAGAGAAAAGGAAAGAAATCCCTGAATAAGGTCAGGAGTGAGAAAGAAGGCGACATTATGACTGGGCTACTTCCTGCTGATTAGGGATGCTGAGTTCCTTGGGGTAAGTGAGATCTTCACCCTCAGGATAAATAACTTCTTGTTTTTGTTTGTTTGCTTGTTTGTTTGTTTGAGCATGACTATTCAACAAACCAGGACCAACAGCAACTAACGATGCATCAACCACCAACGGAAAACCCAGTCCCCTCTGCTCCAGGACCTAGTATTTATATGCCTCTGAAAAGTCCCCAGACTTCCAAACATCACACAATCACAGAAACTATCTGCTGCTAGCAAGTCATGTCCCTATGAGCACGAAGCAAACCATAGTCAGCTGCTGTGAACAATCTGAAGCAGCCCCGTAGCCCACGCCTAGGATTAGAACAAAACTATATTCTTATAGTGCTTCCGTGGTTTTTAAAGAAGTCAAAATTCCAGAATTCTCACTACAGTTCAGACCCCCAGAACCCAAAGAAAAGGCAAACACAGTAGCCTGTCTATAATCCTGTCACTGCTATGACATGATGGGAAGCAGAGACAAGAAGATGCCCAGAAGTTCACAAGCCAGCTAGCCTGGGTGTGCAGATGCAAACAAAAGATCCTGCCTCAAACAAGGTGGAAGGCAACGTCTTACTCCTGAGGTTGCCTGCTGACCAACACATTGCAGCTCATATGCTGGCAGAAGCACACACACACAGACACACATACATAGATTCATACATACATGCACACTCACATAGACACACATACATACATACACAAACATGAATTCACTCACAGAGATTTTACAAAAATAAAAGAATAGACAAAAGATTATTATCTGGGGATTCGATGAATAGATTCTTTGTAAAGCACTTGGTTCATGTGTAATACTGATGGGAACGATGGACATCAGTGTTGCCCACAAAGATAAATATTAATAAGACAAACAGAGCAACTAACAAGTGTCCATAACAGAAGTATAATGTGGTAAGATAAATCCAGAAACAACATAACCCAGACCTTCTACAGTGATCCAGATTTCAACTATCCTGCCCTATTGAGAGACTTAGACTCCAACACACATTTGATTATCTTATTCATTGAACACAATTTCCATAACTGCAATAAAAATGTGACTAAAATATGAGAGTACTGAAGAGGCAACAGAAACTCTTGACTTTGCCTCATGTAGTTTTGTTACTGAGTTCTATGGCCATGAAACCATCAGCCAGTCAGATGAAACACCACAAAACCAGGCCCACTGCTTCATCTAATCAGTGCTAAGAAAAGTAGTAAGAATTCAGTGTGAGGGTGTATAGAAACTGGAGGACTTGTGCTCAGTCTTAACTTGAATTTCCCAGACAGAAATGAGTATAACAAGGAGACTGAGCATGACCATATGTGGAGAGGACAGTAACGCTTCACGGCCAACTTCAGGTTCTGAAATTGCTCTGTCAAACTTGAAAAGACAGGTGTAGTAAGACAATGGGAGCCAGGCGGTGGTCGCACATGCATTTAATCCCAGCACTTGGGAGGCAGAGGCAGGTAGATTTTTGAGTTCAAGGCCAGCCTGGTCTACATAGTGAGTTCCAAGACAGCCAGGGCTACACAGAGAAACCCTGTCTCAAAAAAAACAAAACAAAACAAAACAAAAAAAAGACAATGGGGAACAGATTGATCAAACTCAAAATGATCAAAAACAATCATTATTGAGAGCAACCATTATGATCCAGTGGCTGAAAATGTTAAGTCCAAAGCCATGGTACTAACACCCAGCAAGGCATCTAGCACTATGCAGAATGAGAGAAGTAGCTACAAGACATGGTCAGACAAGACATGGTCAGACAAGTCTCCGAGGTACCTCTGCATCCCAATGCTGCACTAGGACCTCCTTGCTCATCCTCACCAAGAGCTTTATGTGAGTTCTCTTCAGAGGCTAAAACAAGATTGTATTCAAGTATGATCACCAACCAGAAAAAAAAAATGTAGTCAGGTGCCCTAAAGGAGTCAGGCACATACAACTGGCATAACATCTAGCTTCCTCTCATTCTCTGGAAAGTCATAAGCTATAGCCAGGCTCTGTGAAGTCACTGAGTCCTCCATAACCTGGCCTCAGCCGATTATTGGTGACTTTTATCAAAGCTACTCAGGCTTAGATTATAAAGCCACATCACATACTTGAAGCAGACAATCTTACTGAGGATAAAAATGTAACTCAAGCTCAGACTATGCTGGTGGCTCTAGTCGGTCTGGCTAAAAGGATTTCTTCCAACCACTGACATTGGAGTTAGGTCTTTGAAAAAGCAAATAAGACATTTAGATGGAGGAAGATTAAAGGCCGGCCAACGTGTTGTTGGTTTGCAGATGGGAACCAACAATGTGCTAGCCGAGCAGACATGGCAGCCTATGAGACTAGGAAGCACGGTCTCCAATGCAAACCAACAAACCATCTGAGCAGACATGACTCATCTGTAAATGAATGACAACACGGACCAGCAGGCCAGAGATGTTAACATAGGCTCCAGAGGAAACGTCTACAGGCAGAAGCTAACATGGCAGCCAGTGAGCACCTGGATCATTTCTCTATAGATGGCGCCAACAAAGTTGCTTCCTAGAAAGGAATAGGGTATTTTCAGGCTTGAGGGGTAAGAACATAGTTCCAAATACTGTGCCTCTCTCCTCTAGAACCTGTCATCACAATAGAAGCCAGACAAAGGAAGAAACAGACCCCAAATCAATAGGATATCCAGACCAATAAATATCATGTTAAGCACCAAGATGAATACCACAGAGATTAGCAATATGGCAACCAAGCTTTGGTTGTTAGAGTCCCAGAAAGGAACTCAGTATCTTGCCCATTGTTTATATCCAGTGAGAACTAAGGTAGCATTGAGTCATTTTTTATCTTGTCTTTCTAAAATACCATTTTACAAGCACTCCTTTTCCTTTTTCTGCCTCTTCCCTCCTAGCTGCCTTTCAGAGCTATAGCAATTAACTCCTAGGCTGTAACCAACAACGTACGTATGCAGTAAAAAGGGGTGCTCTGAAAGGAGAGCTGTCCAGTACAGCCAATTCTCTTAGCAAATATCAATGCATTTTTATAGTCTTAAGCTGCTACTCTCGGTATGAAACTGGCTTCTCAGATGCTCAGCGAAAGAATATTTTTCAGTTTAACATGCCTGGGTTCTACCATGGAAGATTCAGCTCAGACTTATTTAAAATGTGGTCTTGGCCAACTAAATCTAAGATGCAACATTCAGAAATGTGCATGTTAATGTCTACGCAGTAGTTGTTGCCTGCCACCTTCCAACACAATTATGATCAGCGTGCAGCTGTGATTATACGCACACACATTCCCTTCCTTAGGTTGATAAGATCTTTCCAGAGTCGTACGTCTGAAGGAGCATGAACAGAGATGGCCACACGCATGTGGTGTGCGTGGTGCAGTTGCGAAGCCTTCGTGTGTGTAAATGTATCCGTGCAATCCCTCTGTTTCCTTCAACTGCATTTATTACCGTATTCCTCAGCACAAATTATCCCATTGTGGTTTTTTATGAATAAATATATTTGGATGGTACAAAAATTAACGAGGGGATAAAGTATAAACACCATTTCCTTTCGCTGCAAACTCCTGACACTCACTTCTGTGGTATCCTTGAGGCCTCATGAGCCAGTGACTGAGCCTGAAGCCAGCTTCTCTCTCACCCTGGCTAGTTTCTGCAGTTCACTGTTCCCATTTCTAAAACATAGAACAGTGTTCTTGTTTTAAGACTGCCTCTTAGGAGGCAGTCCATACAGCCACCTTGCTGAGAACATATGTAGTTAATAGAATGGGCCTCCTAAGAGATATAAAACCTATCTTGATTCGGGAAAGATTTTGGCTAATGTTACATAATCACCTATGAACTGATCATTTTCTTCCAAATTTTGGATCTGATTTAAAAGTGTTTGGAAGCTAAAGCAAGGTTCCTATAGCAGACATTCCCTCCCGTAATAAACAGTAGGTTTGGAACTGGGCTCCAGAAGTCATCAGAGCAAAAGGACTGTAAAGCATTAAAGGGTTTTTTTTTTTTTTATTAACCAATAATATAAAATACCAAGGGCTGTCTTCTGATTGTGGAAATCATGATGGAGCATGATAAATGCTGTTCTCCACAACGTGTCAGAGAAGTAGAGTGTCCACCTCTGCCAAGACTAGGAAATGTCTGGAAATGATGCATGGTGAGCAAATTTATAGTATTCCCAACTGATCTTCAGCATTTAATCTGAAGTAGCTACTCCTGGCAATCCAAGAAGTCTGGCTTTAAGTGGACTTAACAGCACTATATAGTCCCAGCACAGCCCTTCCCGTACCTTTCCCATCTGGCAGGGAGTACAATGCTTTCGATTTGACTCTGTTCTCTGTGAGTACATTTACAATTCAGTCATTGACTTTGTGTAAATCCCCCAGCTTCCTCACTGCTGCTTTTCCAGAAGGTAGTTTAAATGCTTACAGTTCAGTAACCTGCCCTGTATCAGCCGCTGAGCCAAGGTTGGACTAAAGCAGTCATTGTTAGGAGGCAGCGTAGAAAGGGGCTTAGAGCTGCGTCCTTAGAGAACAAAGTCAATAAAAATGAATATGCAGTTGTGTTCGGACATCTATGGACACAGACAGCCTTGTGAAATCATTTACAGGGAGGCCATCCCTGAAACCAGTGAAAGCAGCAAGCTCCCTGAGCAAAGGAACTGAAATGCAATTGATAGCAAAGAAAACTCGTTAAAACGGAGCTGGAATTAGGCAAAGATGGCTTAGTGAAGTTTTTAAAGGTAATGTATCAAACCTTCTGCGGGATACAAAGAAACCATTTCTCAGCTGCTGGCATCTGTCTTAAGCAAGAGATATTTTAGGCTTCTAACTTAGTGCCTACCTGGAGGCATTTACCATATAGAAAAACCCGAAGAATATGTATAGAGATAATGGGTATTCTATAACTTTGGGGCCATTAGATTAGATAGTTCTCAGCAATTCTGTTTGGACTGTCATTGCCTTCTGAGTTTCGTTAGTAAGCTCTAGTCTCCCATGGGCTACTCATCACTGTACAACTGACAAAACAAAGTGTTTGAACAGGAGAAGTTGAAGACCCACTTATCATGGGTGATGGACGACTTCTCCAGGGTACTGACTCCCAGAGGATCCTGCCGTGGCTGCCCAGCAGCCTCCCTCTACACCAGATCTTATGTCATCTTTCACACACTGTTCTAGACCACTGTTTCTCAAGCTTTTGTGTTTTTTCAAATTAACTGGAGAATCCTAATAAAATGTGAGCATTTAAAGTCCTTCAAGACAACTAAATGCATTGTTTTTGTTGCACAGAATCCAAATGATTCCACTTGTCTTATCTGTGAGTTAAGGGAGTGCATGAGCTCATTGTGATAAGCAGGTTTGCTCTCATGAGCCATTTATGAGGACTAGTTTATGACTGAGGCAGTTCTCAAAGGAGTCTGAAGCTGCCTAAGGAAGAGTGATTGATTAATAATGTCTGCCATGTTTTGGAGATAGAAGAGACATGGCAGACACCATTAAAAAATCTTATGCAGTGTCCGGAGAAGTGACTATGCAATTGAGAGCACTTGGTTGTTCTTCTGGGGACTAGACTTTGCTTCCCAGCCCTCATGTCTCAACAGCTTTTAATCTAGCTCTAGAGGATCCAACACCCTCTTCTGGCCTCCACAGGCACACACACACACACACACACACACACACACGGCATACATCCAGACAGACAGACACAAATGTGTAAATTAAAAATAAATCTCTTTTTAAAGTCTTTTATGGAGACTTTCTAAACTTCTTAATTTTCATGAATCTTGGGATTTATAGAGGATATTAGACATGTTGAAAAATTGAGACCCTAGGATGCTGAAAACAAGCCAGCCCCAATCCAGGATTAGCATCCACATGCTCACATGATGAATATGACAGCTAGCATTGTTACAAGCAGACTTTGGAGTTCGGGTTTTCTCCAGAGGAGCTCTGAACATGACACAGACCTCTGGCTTGCTAGCCCCTACCAGTGGTGTTACAGCTGGTCTGTAATCTCATGTCTGTATGGTCAGGAGGAAAGGGATGTGTCTTTCACATTGCCAGTGTCTCCAAGGGCTGCCATGAAATAAATTAGTTGAATTTCGATGGGACATGGAAGAGATCCAGGGCAAACATGAGGAAGCTGTTGAAATATGGGACCAGTTCCTCCCTTCTGAATCCCCTCCTCTTTTTCTTGTTCTTACTCAATTCAACTTAATGCCTGTTAAGATAGAGTAGAAACCAGTCACTTAAATGTCCAGTGATAAGGCACATCCATTTTTTTAAAGATTTATTTGTTATTGTATCTAAGTACACTGTAGCTGTCTTCAGACACACCAGAAGAGGGCGTCAGATCTTATTACGGATGGTTGTGAGCCACCATGTGGCTTCTGGGATTTGAACTCAGGATCTTCAGAAGAGCAGTCGGTGCTCTTAACTGCTGAGCCATCTCTCCAGCAGGCACATCCATTTTTGATGTACTCTTTTAGAGCCAAAAAAATTGTCAGTATAAATGACATCAAATACCCATGATCTAAGATAAGAGGAAAACAGAATTTGAGCCCACGAAGTGAAAATATTCTCCAAATACTATCATTTTCAAGGAATTAGTGTACGTACAGATATAGAGATTCTTACCTTTCCAAGTTTGCTTAAGAATCAGATATCAATAAGTCACAAAGAACTTAACGGTGCTTGATGTAAGTGAATACCATCAATGAGAGAATTAATGCATTACCCATAATCTTATTAGTAGCATTTCACATGCTAACTTATTAGCAGAAGTATATTTCAAGCTTTGAAGTCGAAAAGAGAATATTTGTAGATGATGTGCTGGACTGGAAGTCTCAACGGGAAATAGAAGGCTCTGTTAAAACAGCTTCGGAATTTCAAAACACTCTGATAAGGACTCAAACCAAGATACATGCATCTCCACCACCCTCCTCAGAAAATTGGAGAAGAGGATTCCAAAGGCGTGGCCTTACAGTTTCTAGGTATAAGCATAACAGAAGAGTAAAATTTCCATCACGTATGCTCACATTTCCAAAATGGACGTGAAATGCAGTGGTGTGCTTGGGAATTCAGGAGGAAATCTCATTCTGCGCAGTGTTAGAGAAGCCAGTGAACGTCTCTGAGCTTTAGTATCTTGACCTGAAGACTGGGCACAACTACACCTGCTTTCTGGGGTATCTGAGAGGAAGTTACCATCGACCGAAAGTACATGATGAATGGGCTAAAGGTCGTGCAGTTGTTCACCTCACTGAGGTGCAGGGCGCTGAGTCTTCTGCACCGTGCCATGACTACATGACTACTCTCCGTCCTCCTGGAGTCACTGACACCTCCCTCAAACTGATGCTTGCAAACAAGGCCAAGTAAGCCATGTGATCTCTGTTGCCCTGTAAGGTGAGTGATACAGGACAGACCAGGGCATCTTGCATCTCATCCCTGCACATGAGTCCAGCATCCAGCTTCTGCCAGATAACGCTTTATCCACAGCTGAAACTCTTCAGGGACTCCAGGACAGCTCTCACCTCCTCCTTACACCCCAATTTGTAGGAAATTCTGTATCAGTGCTGCTGGCCCAACCCCTTCATCACCCCTTGGGACACAGAGCACACAGCTCTTGTAACTGTCCACGTGTTAAACTGTCTCCAAACTCTCAGCGGCATGTGTCTATAAACTGGTAATAGCTAACAATGGATACAAAATTTCCTGCTTTATACTTAGTTATTCATATTTATTTCAATCCTGATCAAAACCATCTTTAAATGGTGCTAGGATGGCTAATATCAATGTATTCATATTTGACCAAAATGTTTATATTTTGTCCACACCTGATTTAACCTAAATAAATTCTCAAAGTTAATGTGGCTCAGCCTTGGGTATGAGGGATATTCACCTGAAATACAAATCTGACTCCATAGACTTCAGGCACTACTGTCAATATCTATGTGTATTTTCAAATGGGTTACTTAAGAGTTTTATATATGTACCAAGCAGAAGTTTGTCTGGACATTATTTTTAGGCATTAGTATTTGTCTTTGAAAGTCTACACCTAGATAACTGCTAAAATGTTCTCTGTCTGTCTGTCTGTCTGTCTGTCTGTGTGCCTCCTCATTGCAGGGTTATCTCATCATAATTCTGCTCTTTGCTGACTTTTTCAGTGTCTGCGAGCTCTTTCCCCAGATTCCCATAAAGATATGAACACCGAGACTCAGCCTCTCTGCAGGCACTGGCTGGAGGAGTTTCTGTAGGGAACGTTCACCCCATGCCTCCCCAGCCTTTCTCAGCCCTCTGGGAATAAAGCAAACACTGTCTAGGAACTTGTCTGGCTTTTTTCCATACATAAACATCATGGAAAATTCTGATGAATACATCTTTTTCTCTTCACCTTGGTAAGAATGTTTTCTAGTCTCAGGTATCCTTGCCTGAGGGGGTGGGGAAAAACCTCACCCTCTGTATCTCAAGCCTGGAGTCTAAACAACTCTGAGGGAACATATTGCAAAACATAAACATCACCCAGGAGAAGCGAGCCATCTCCCTTGGAGAGAGGACCCCAGTCTGAAGGCATAGCAAAAGTCACACCAGATGCCGCGTCGATGAATGGCATCGGGCTCCTCGTTTATTTATTTTACAGAATAGTTTGTATACTAAGGGAAAATCAAGATGTTTTCTTTTCCTTTCTAGAGACAAAGAAGCAGACACAAACGTTTTTTAAAGGACAGCAAACAACGTGCTAAATCAAGAAAATATGGCAAGTCCAGAGCCAACTCTGTGATGAAAGAACTAAAAAGAATATCGGAATCAGTCCAGTCCGGTTACTTTCTTTACGAAGTCCAGACTGCAAGTCATTATTGTCCTACCCCCAAAGTTCAGTTCTATTACATAGAATCTGGAATAATTATGTGAAATTACAGAATAGACTCCAGCCAAGAATAATCTCATCAATTTTCAATGTCACTCTCAGAGCACAAAGGGAGAGAGAGCCACAGCATTGTACAGATTTTTCTCAAGTTGTAAGTCTCCGCCCCCCCCCCCCCATTTAACACATAAGAGATGGCCCAGAATTACTTGCTCAGGGCAAACTCCATAATCAAGACTGTGAAGGTTCAGCAGGCCAGAGCAGATTGGTAAGCCAACAACCTCAGGAGCCAGTCACATGGGACCGTGATAGGAAACCCTCCTTTTAACCAGGAACCAGATTATATGTTCATAGTTCCAGCTACAAGGGAGGCTGAGCCAGGAGGATCACTGGAACTCTGAAGTTCAAAATTAGCCGAAAAACATAGAAAAACCTTGTCTCCCAAGGGAGAAAAAGAAAGGACAAAACTGAAAATTGTCCCTTTTTCTCTAAATCTACATAAAATTCTAAGACATCTTTTGTCTATTTAATGATGGATAGAGAAAAGATAGGCAATCTGGTTTGAAATGTGCATGTCTGTAATACTTAATAATTCATGGGAGTTCACTTTGTGATCCAGTGTCTGGGCCATAAGGCCACCCCCAGAAGACTTATCAGGCTAAGAATTTCTGTCAGACAGAACAGTGCACAGAGGCTGCATGCACCCTACATCTTCAAGTTATACAGAAAGTCTCAGGCAGGGCAACCCTACAAAAACCCTTTCAGCTCCCCAAGGCTTTAAGAGAGAAGTATGAGGAAGCACGGTATTCAATTTGATGGATGTGGTTAATAATAAGAGCTGTTATCAGGCTAAGGGACTGATCAAACCACAGACGGTACTAACCTACCCACTGGAAATTACAGAAGACCACGGAAGTGGAGCAGGATTGAAGTGCCCATCTCAGTATGCCTTTAAGGGCTCTCTGACTAGAAGAGTAGTATTGTGGTTAGTGGTCAGGTCTCTGGCTTCAGAAAGCTCCATGCTTAAAATTCCCTCACTTAGAATTGTCTTTATCCTTGCTAGATTGAGTCATCTCAGGTTAAAAATAAGATTGTGTGAGGATCCAATGAGATAGCACGTATATAGGCCTTAGCACACTTCCTGGCTTTGTGTATATATTCAAAGATCAATGTCATTATACAATAGAGATGCATGTGCGCCCTTGTTCATTGGGGCACTATTCACAATAGGCACGCTAAGGGATCAGCCTAGGTGCCCATCAGTGGACCAGTGCATAAAGCAAATGTGGTTCATACTCACAGAAGAGTATTGTTTAGCTATTAAGAAAAATAAAATCCCATAATTTGCAGGAACGTAGATAGAACTGGAGATACTACCTGAAGCAGAATAAGACAAACTTAGATAGGCAAATATTGCATACTTTATTTCATAAGCATAATCTAGATTTTTTAAAAGTAGAGAATAACTATTTAGGCAGAGGAGGAGGACAGGGTACAAGAGAGATTAATGAAGGAAAGTGATTTAAGGTACATTAATGCCTGCATTAAAAGACCATAATGAAGCCTGATGTTTTCTATAATAAATATATTAGTTTTTAAACATGGCTTTGGCATGACCCACACATCCCTTTGCACCTTTCCCTACCCCCGTCCTTTTACATGTATTAGAGATTGGCTCTGGGGAAAGCCTGTCCACTCCTCTCTGAAGCTATTTACTATTATGTTGGCTATGCAGCCAACGATTTACTATCACCCACCCACTTCCTCTAGAAGCCACCTTCCCCTCTTCCCTCTATAATAGGCCAAATTCAGACCAAACTGAAAAACGCAAGTAAAATATAAAAACACACGAAATGTGCTTTGTTCAATTATCAACATAATTAATGGCAAGTTAATTATGAGTTCCCATAGACTACCTAACAAAAACCCTCAGTGTCATGAATGAGAAACTGCTATTCAAGTTGTTAGGGTGGTCCACATGACTCCCAAAACAATATAGGCTGTGGATCTCACCTTCAGTTGCATCTTAAAGGGTTAAGATAAGTTTCTATTGCTGAAGATACCACACAATTCAGATACAGGATTCAGGTGACTCAAGTTGAATCTAAGTGGCAAGCTTCATCCCTCTGGTATAGATAGTTCCCACAGGACTATAAAATACTATGCACGCTGCCAAGAGAGAGGCGCCATCAAAAGTCCTATCCAGCTGGGATGCCTATGACCACAGCAATGACCAGCATGGCATGGTATCTCTAAAGGCACAACAGTGGCACTCGTATCTTGGTAGTAATGAACAATTGTCTAATTGGACATTCAACACAAGGGAAATCATGCCTGGTAACAACCTAGCCAACTACCCTGGGGTGGAAAAGTCATGGGTCTTAGAAGCTCCTACCACCATTCTGCTAGACCAACACAATTCCCAACTACATTCTAAATCTCACCCTTATATCCACAGAAATTGTAGCTCTCACCTCTCATCAGAAGCTTCTCATATAAAGCTTCTCTTTACAGCAAATGGAGATAATTACAGGAAACCACAGGAATCAACAGATCACAGGGAGCCTAGCCCCATCTACAACACAACTCCTAAGACTTGGGGACCACTGCAGAGGAAGAGGTGGAAAGATTGGAAGAGCCAGAGAACCAGAGAGTTTGTTGTGAGACTGGAGCTTCTAAAAATGACTACTAAGCAAGTCCTGAACAGTAACAATATTAACAGATACACTAACCCAGGAGGGGGGAGAAATCTCACAGGATCCCACCCCCAAACAAAGAACTACACACAGTTTTTGTGACTGTTGAGAAAGGAAAAGTTAGCATCTCCCAGTGATAAGCCTGTAAGTAGCTATCTAATACAAAGTGGCCAGCCCTGAGATCATACATACACACAAAAACAAAAGCGTGTGTGTGTGTGTGTGTGTGTGTGTGTGTGTGTGTGTATCTGTGCGTGCACGCATGCACACATAATTAAATAAAAATAGCCCATCAGTTTGAAGGAGAGGAGGAAAATTAGAGTGGTTTAAAGGTAGGAAAGGAGAAGTAAAAAGTGATGTAATTACATTTTAATTTTTAAAATGTATTTTAAGTGGCCTTGGCATGACTCACATACCGACTTGCACCTTTTCCTGCCCCTGCCACTTATATTTGTAAAACTGCTCTGCAAAAACCCTCTTTCGGCTCAGAAAGCATTGCTGGTGGAATCCTGTCCACTCCTCTCTGGACTATTTACTCTCATAGTGGCTACAAATGACTTGTACCCACTCCCTTCTAGAAGCCACACCTCCTCTGCTTCTCATGATAAGCTAAAAACAGACCAAACTGGAAAAATCAGGTAACATTAAAAAACAAAAACACAAAACCCCAGCTGTTTTCAATTATCAACATAACACAGCAATCACACCCCCGGCCTCTTTTGTAGGGAGCAAAGAACTCAAGGAGAAAATTGCATATGAAAATATTACAGCACACAACAATAAGAATGGATTTCCATGCTCCACTTTTAAAAGGAAAAAAGAAAACAGAAGAAGAAGGGGGAAATACACTCCCTAGCCATGGGGACTGTGGCCCAAGCAAACCAGCATTCTCTGGGATGGAATTCTAAGATAGCAGTGCACGGCTTATTTGGAAAACTGAGTGCTGTTCTGTAATCAAGAGCAGCTGGGAGACTGGCTCTGACACAGCTCTGGCCATGGAAAGGGGAAAACCTTAAGCTGCCTCAGAACTGGCTGGCCTTGACCTAGCCAAAGAGCCAGG
>JADRCD010227716.1:0-20000 GCA_019843815.1 Montemys delectorum
TTGGAAGGGAGGATCTGTCTCCAAGCCTTTCACCGGTCTTCTGGGGAAGAGAGGAGGGAATCCTGCTGAGGGTGTGGCTCGGTGGCTAGCATGCCTGCCTAGTAAGCACAAAGCCCTGGGTTCAAGCCCCCAGTACCACCTAAGCCAGGCTTGATGGCACACACCTATAAAAGCAGCAACCACTGGGAGGGTTCTGGAGGCAAGAGTATCAGAAGTTCAAGATCCCCCTCCGGCCTGGGGTAGAAGAGAGCCAGAGTAAAAAACAAAAGCACAATAAAGCAGACTTGAGAGACGAAATTTACTAATTTGATTTCTTTCTGTCCAGCACTTGTCATATTCCCAATTCTGTGGCATTTTCTCTGTAATTTTTTTCATGCCTCTCCACTCTCTATCTTTGCCTTCTCTCTCGGCTCTGACCCACAGCCGCCCACCCCCCTGTCCTCATCTCCCCTCCTCTCCCCTTTCTTTTTTTTAAGTTTTTTTTTCTTTTAACTTTCAAGGTCATTCCGGACTCCTGATGCCGCCAGTCCCTCAGTGAGACGTGAGCGCCATTGGCGTCCGTGGCCTCTGTTTCCGTGGCAACCCAGTAACCATTAATTTTCAATTAAAGGAGACAAAAAGCTGGATGACAGCTCCGGGTCTGCTGAAGATGTCAAGAATCTGTATTAATATACAGCAAGAGAGCATAATTGTGTGTCCATCTTCCAGAGCGGTGAAAAATGGAGGGATAATTACCGGCTCGAAAGCCACTCTGTAATTTAGTTCTTACTGTCACCACAGCCCTACACATTAGCATAAATTAAAAGCAGGGTTTATTGTTATCAAAGTGCATTGATATCGCCAGACCAGCTTTCTTCCTTTTAACTGTTTGTTGTGGGTGAAGTGACTCCCCAGTTCTCACCGGGGTCTCCCTGAGATAGAGGGGAAACTCCAGTGCTAGACCTGAAAGGTTGCGACCATTTTTTTTTTTTCTGCCATCTTTGGGCCCTCCCGGTGGAGGGAACTAGAGCCAAGGCGGTGTCTCCTGTGGGCTGTGGATGGTGGCAAGGGTGTGGTATCTTTATCTCACCCATGAGGGTATCGTTACGCTTAGGAGTTCACCAGCTCTTTCTCAAGGGCATCTCTGCCCCATCCAGGTTCATCTAAGTCCATCTCCAGTCCCGATGGTCCATGGTGAGGGTGGGGATCCTTAGTGTGCAGATCGAGGCCAACCTGTTAGAGGGATGATGGGTCAGCACAGCTGCGTCTCCTCTCCCTCTCTGGAGGTGGAGATGCCAAGAGATGGGATCTTCTTGATTTCATGGTTCAGGATATTGTCAGCTAAAGTGGAGACCCTCCAAATGGAGCCAAGCACCTTCCAGGCCACGGAGAACCCCGGGTCCCCGGACAGCCCTCTGGAGCCTTCCCTTTTGCTGTTTGGCCATACTTCCCTGTGGCCTTGTGTCTTGTCACCCTGCAGACTCAGCTCAGAGGAGTATCTCTTTGCCAGCGTGTCGGTGACAGCCACAGAGACCCAGGCACTTCTATGAACAGGGGTATGATGTGGGGCTTTTCTTATATTCTATCCAGAGAGAGCTGTCCTTCAGAGGGGAATTTAGTGTAATTACCCTTAAGGGAGAGATCCTTACACAGCCAGTCACAACACTGACCTCCTAGCTGGGGTTTGACAGCAAAATTACAGGCTGTGTACTCAACACAGGGGTATCCTCCCTTTTTGAGGGGTGGGGGAGGAAGGAGGAGGAAGCAAAGGAGATACACAGCCGCTTTGAAAGGAAAAGGGCTGGCTTCCAGCTGCCAGGCACGAGGGTTCTCCTTGGCAAGGCATCGACAGGGCAAAGAGAAGGAACCATGAGGTCCCCAGGCACTCCAGCTGCCAGGGAGGAGTGGCTGGGGCAGCAGTCTGCCCTATTAACGTCTGAGCCACAGTCTGCAATCCTATGAACCCAGCCAAGGTTTGTCTGATTCCGGGCTGAGCTTTGGAGCCCTAGGAATTATGTAATAAAATACTTATAGCATGTCTCCCAAACACATCTGTCCCTCAGGCCTTCCCCATGGTGCTGGAATGCTCCTGTACCTCAGAGAGAACACATTCAAGGCCCTGTAAGCCTCACCTGTGTTACCTGCATAAGGCTCACAGGCACATGGGTTGATCTCTCAGGTGTGCTGGGCTGTCACCTGGCAGGACGATAAGGACAAGCAACAGATGACTTTTCTTTGAGAAGACTGGGGATGCACTTGGAGGACTTAGGAACCCCCGACAGGAGTGGTGGAAATTTTTGAGATTTTAATGTAGAAGCAGCTTTACAGACTTCTCCCGGGGCACCCCTCCCCATCGCTCTGTCCCACCTCCACCCAACCCGGGAGCTCTGTGCCTCCAGGTCCCCTTCTCTAGTCAACAACGTGGACTTCTTGGATTTCCTGCTGAGTGTGACTGAGAACCCATTGTTCTGGATTCCTACCCTCCTTGGGAATCCTGCAAAGTCAAGCCGGACTTTTGCCGGTGAGAGGGTCTTTCCAGTGCCTGCAGACAACTTAGCTGCTCCTCACCTCCTCCTGTCTGGAACCCGGTAGACAGATCCCTCACTTTCTAGCTCATCTTTCCAAGAGGGAGCAGCAAAGAAGACAGAGAATTCAAGGGGCCCAACTGGGAGACCCAGTGTTTACTGAGGATCTACTATATACACCCCCACAGGAACATTCTTCCTTCCATTCTTCCTTCCATCTTCCCTCCCTGGTTACCTGGTTAACAAAAGGCAGAGCCAAGATGGAAGAGGGGCTTCCCAGTTCCACCTGAGGACTTGCCACATGGCCTATGCTGTTCCTGATCTAGACTCATGGGGTGCCTTCACTCATGGGGGAAGTGTGTAAGGAGTTGCCTGTCTCCCTGCCTTCAGAGTTTGTGTCCTTGCTGCCTGGAAGGGGGAGGATTTTTGGGCAGAGCCAGTATGAGTCCATAGCTTCCTGCCTGTAGGTTTACCAACCCACGCCCACCTCAGCCAGGACGTGGGCAGCGCTGTGGTTCTTCCTGCCCGTTAGACCTGTTCCTCTAGGCACTGTCCTCTGCCTCTCCAGAGTCACCTTCCAGCGAGCCTCAACTGTCCCTCCTGGCCCTGGTGACTATGTCCCCTCTCAGTTGGGGTCTCCTTAGCTGGTGCATGCTCATTGTGTGTACAGAGCCTTATCTGTTGAACCCCAAGTCCCCCACATGGTGGAAGGCAGGTAATCGGCACATCTGGACAGTGGAAGGATGCGTACTCAGCATTCGGAGACAGTGAGGCAGGCCTGAGTAGGTCTGATTTTATGTGAGAGATCACTCTGGTGTACGTTGGATTATGAGGTGTAAGGTGGCTTTTTGTTGTTGTTTTTTTTTTTTTTTTTAGTTTAATTTGTGTGTGTGTGTGTGTGTGTGTGGTATTGTATGTGGGTGATGTGTGTACATCTTAGTATAGATGTGGTGGCCCTTGATCGACCGTCTTTTCTCAGATGTTTACCGCTTTTATTATTATTCATTACATTTATTTATTTGTGTGTGTATTTGTGTGTGTGTGTATGTATGTATGTATGTATGTATATACAGGTTGTATATGTATGTCAGAGGGCATTTTGCCAGACTCTCTTCTTCCACCACGAGGGTCCTGGCAACTGAATTCAGGTAGTGAGGCTGGGTGGCAAGCACCTTCTTCCCCTGAGCTATCTTGCTGGCCCTCCCCACCTTTTACTTTTTCTCTCTGTGAACCTGAAGTTTATCAGTTGGGAAAGGCCAGCTGACTGGTAAACCTGGGTGATCTTCCTGTCTCCACTCCTCACGCCAGGTCAGGCTTTTCACATGGGCTAGGGGCATCTCCGTTCAGGTTCTCCTGCTTGTATGCCAGGCATGCTACTGATGGAGCCACATCTCAGCTCCCTCATGTGGGGTTTCTGCCTCCGTCCTGCCTGCAGGTCCTTCCGGGTACCTTCCTTTCCAATGGCTGCAGACTGAAAAGGGCTCCTTTCAGCCACCCTCTGCTGCCATTAGCCCAGGAGGACCCATAGCTACAGCCTGGCTCTTCTCCCCCTCCCCCAAGACTCAGGTAGCTTACCTGGGCTGGAGTCCACACCCAGGAGTCCAAGGGTGCCCCTGGGAGGCCCCCACCCTAGCCTCCAAGTGGCTCTCCTCCCCACAGATGGTAAATCCTGGCCCCGAAGTGGCCACACAGAGCATGCCTCTTAAACAAACACTACTCCTTGCTGTTTATCTCCCTGGCCTTTAAACAAACTCTTTCAAAGGTTTCTGCTGATAGTGGGAGATTTACTGAAAACCATTCCTTGCTTAAAAGCCCTGGGTTTATGCTGCAGGGTGGGGGTGGCGGGGCCTTCAGGCCTGGCGTTTCTCAGCCTCGGGACCACATGTTTATCTTCTGGGCCTTGATAGAGAAGCAGCAGAGACTAATCTTTATGGAAAAGAAAAATAATAAAAGCAGGAAAGGGGAGTGGGGAGGCGGGGAAGGTTTGGTTCTTGTCACAGACTCCGAGAGCCTGTGGCAGGTTTGGGTGTGGCAGTACCCCCTAACTCTGCAGTGGGGGGTGGGGCCCAGTGCCACAGTGGGCGGGGCCCCCTGGACTTTGTACAGAAGGCAGGTGAGCCTCCTCTCGGCCTTCTATCCCCTACAGAGACTGGAGTGGGCCTCTCCCAAGAGCATTGGGCAGGAGTAGGGGTAGGGGTGGGGGTGGGGCCTGATGGCAGTTACGTGGTCCTGCAGTTTGTCTTCCTCTGCCTTCAACCTGAATTCTGAAAGCCTGGCGTGCCTTTTAACATGTCCTTCAGCATGCCCGCTGATCTTGTTCAAAAAAATCATTCCCTTAATTCAGCCTTTCTTAACCTGTAGGTCTAGACCACTTCTGGGTTGAACAACCCTTTTACAGGGGTCACCTAAGACCACTGGAAAACACAGATATTTATATTATGATTCGTAACAGTAGCAAAATTACAGTTATGAAGTACCAACAAAAATAGTTTTGTGGCTAGGGGTCACCACAACATGAGGAACTGTATTTAAGGGTCACAGCATTAGGAAGGTTGAGAACCACTGATTTAATTCCTACAATACAACAGATCCCAGGAATAGATTTTGTAATGAGTTTGGCTTTGCAGCTGGAGAAACAAAGGCATAGAAAGATCACTGGGACCCTCCGGAGGCTTGGGCTCACACAGGACGACATGTGGCTGTCACATTTGAAAATAACTCTTTCAAGTGGGGAACTTTTGTTGTAGGGAGTGACACTGTTTCCCTTGATCCTCCAGTTATCCAGAATGTTCTCCGTTCCATGGTGTCATTGACCATACCAGGAGTTTTGTTTTATTGTGCTTTGAGACAGGGTCTCATGTACTGTTGGCTGGTCCCCAAACTCCATTAGTTGTTGAGGTGGCTTGTCTCTCTCTTCCTCTCTCTCTCTCTCTCTCTCTCTCTCTCTCTCTAGGCTTTTCGGGACAGGGTTTCTCTGTGTAGCCCCAGCTGTCCTGGAACTCACTCTGTAGACCAGGCTGGCCTCAAACTCAGAAATCCTCCTGCCTCTGCCTCCTAAGTGCTAGGTTTAAAGGTGTGTGCCACCACTACCGCCCGTCGATAATGAGACTTCTTAGAATCTGAGGTTTATGGCTAGTTGTTCTTGTCGCTTTTAAGACTGTGTCTCTTTATGGCCCTGGTTCTCTTCCATCTCACAGAGATCCACCTGCCTTCTACCTCTGTGATGGGATCAAAG
The DNA here is from genome assembly GCA_019843815.1 of Montemys delectorum. Lineage (NCBI taxonomy): Eukaryota > Metazoa > Chordata > Mammalia > Rodentia > Muridae > Montemys > Montemys delectorum. The sequence continues at coordinate 5,740 of JADRCD010227716.1, forward strand.
GTGTGCACTTCTATGGCCAGCTTCATTCTGAGGTTTATGAAAGAAGCAACAGACAGGGGCTAGAGATCTGGCTCAGTGGCTAAGAACACTGGCTGCTCTTCCAGAGGCCCTCAGCTTAGGTCCAGCACACACACAACTCACAACCATCTCTAACTCATCTTGAACTCCAGTACTGGGATTCCGTGCCCACTTTCGGTCTCCATGGGCATCTGCAGTTGGGTGGTGCACAGGCATGCACTCAGGGGCATACATACACATAAAATAAAAATAAATAAATAAAAATAATAATAAGTAACGGATCTCCAGAACAGCGAGCGAGGTGGGTATGTGTGGGTGATTTGCTCCCATCTCATAACCCACCTCCAAAGCCTCAAGGTAATCATATGCACCCCTGAGGTGGGAAAAGCTGTGGTGGGAGGAGTGGCTTAGCCTGTAGAGTACTTGTCTGGCATGTGCAAAGCCTCAGGTTCGAGCCCCAGCAATGCATAAAACTGGTTGTGCACATCTATAATCTCAACATTTGGCAATGGATCAGAGGTTCAAGGTCACCTGTAGCTACAAGAGACTCCCGGGAGTGGGAGAGAAAGGTACTGAGACAAAGACAGGACAGGAATGGACCATCTACAACTCCAAGACCCACTAGATTCGGAGGCGGAGTTTGAACCACACTAAGTGGCAGTGTACGCATTTGCATTTCTGACACCTCTCCTTTTCATCTTTGTCTATTGACTCTGGAATCCAGAAAAGTCAAGTGGTTTGACTGCTTCAAGATGGCCTTCCACAGGCTGAAAAGTGGCCCGGGCCAGGGTCTTAGGTAGTGCTGGTGTAGGCTCCTGGGCTCCTGGGTGCAGAGCTTGTCTGAACTCAAGGGCAGAGGCCCAGGTAGGGGCAGGTGCCACACTGACTTCCGTCTTTTCCTGGTCTGTTTGTGAAGTTGCTCCTGCTGGCAGATCCGGCTGGAACAGAGGGCCAGGTAGGAATTTCCACAGCTAGCAGCCCAGGAGCTCAGGCAGGAAGGCACTCCCTCCTCTCGTTGACAAGCCTGGGGCCACACCCCTCAAGTTAGCACAGGCTGACATTCCCCTCCCCCACCTTCCTGCTCCCTGCCAAATACCTTTCCCTTCCGGAAAGCACCTTTCAGCAAGTGAGGTGCCCCCAGGGAGGGAGGGAGGGAGGGAGGGAGAGAGAGAGAGAGAGAGAGAGAGAGAGAGAGAGAGAGAGAGAGGAAGAAGAGGTGAGGTGGGAGGTGGGAGGTGGGAGGTGCGTAATCCAGGTTAGGGCGGAGTTGTTTGAGTGACTGTCCCCCACCTCTCTCCTTCCGTTTTGTATTACTCTTTATAGAGAAACCTCCTTCCTCCTAGCAAGTCTTGCTGTAAGATACATGATTCACACCAGGGTAAACATGGCTAGTAACAGCGGCCTCCAAAGCAGCCCTTTCCAGGGAAGAGTCTTGGCAGCTGGCCCCTTTGTGGAGTCTTTGATTCGCTCAACAATTTCCTTGGGTCTTGGGGGGGGGGTGCGGGACTCTGTTGCTGCTCCACCTCTCACTGCCCATGCTGGGATATCTCTCCAGACTGTTTGGCTAGCCACTGTCTAAGCTTTGGGCCTTGTGGGTAATGGTAGCCTGGTTATGTGAGTTGCATTTAAGTATGCTGCTAGCAGCCCAACTTCTATTTTACCTCATCCATAGCAAGTGTTGGGGGACACTGCCTAGATCCAAAGGCGGGAGCTACCTAATGACAGGCCTTCAGGCAGATGCTACCTGTTCAGTTAGGTGATGGAGGTGAGGCTCCCGGGAAGCTGGCAGATGCTCACACGGGACGTCAGACCTTGGGGTGGAGTGGCCACTGGGGTCTCCACGCAGAAGCTCTTCTGTATCCTTAGTAGTGGAAGGGCCCTCTGGGAGTTATCAGAAGGCATGAGACTCAGGTATGCCAGGGATCCAAGCGGTCATCTGGCCTCGTGGCTCGGAGAAGGTGCAGCCTTGGGGAATAAAGCTCAGTTAATAGTGTTTGCCTTGTGTGCATGAAGTCCCTGGGTTCAGTTCTCAACACTGCATTTAATTAGGTTTAGAGGAGCGCACACTTGAACCCCAGCGTTTAAGAGTCTGGAACAGGAGGATCATGGGTTCAAGGGTAGTTAGCCAGGACTACCTAGTAAGTTCAAGTCTAGCCTGGGCTGCTTAGAAAGCCTGGACTGCTGCCTTAAAAACAAACCAACCAACCAGGGGCCTGATTCAGAGCGTCATTACCCACAAAGTCAGTCTGAAAATGTCTCCTCAGGGACTGTACAAGGAGTCAAGGGGAGGGGAATGAATTTTCCCTAGGAATGTCCAAGGAAATTGTTGAGTGAATCACAGAATGCAGAAAGGGGTTTCTGCCAAGACTTTTCTTGGAGGGGTCGACAAGCATGAAGACCTGAGTGTGGGTCCCTGGTACCCACATAGAAACTAGCGCTGTAGCCCATGGTTGTAATTCCAGCGCTGGGGAGGCGGAGTTACAGACAGGTAGGCTCCTGGAGCTCATGGCCGGCCAGTCTACGCTCCCGATTCAGCGAATGCACATATAGACCTAACTAACCACTTAGGAGGTAGAGACGGGAGGATCAGGAGTTCAAGATTATACCCAGCTGCATTAGACAGTTCCAGGTGAGTCTCAGCTGTGTGAGACCCTATCTGAAAGACAAAAAAGAAGCAAAGGGCTGGGGAGATAACTTGCTGGTTAAAATCCCACTCCCTCCAGAAACCTAAATAAATGCTGGGTCCCCACAAGGCTGAAACAGGATCCTCAGAACAAGCCAGCTAGGGAGACAACCCATATTGATGAGCTCTGGGTTTGATTGAGAGAGCCTGTCTCCATGAAGAAAGTGGAAGAGTGATGAGGGAGTGGTTCTGTACCTCAACCTTGAGCCTGAACACACATGCACACACATGCACACACATGCATACATGTGCACACAATGCACACACATGCACACATGCACATATATGCGCACACATGCACGCAATGCACATATATGCACACACATGAAAAATATGTATGTACATACATACATGTATGCATACCACACACACAATAGAAATTAAAAAGAAAAAGAAACCCCAGTAACAATAAAACAATGGGGGGGGGAGCTGGAGAGATGGCTCAGTGGTTAAGAGCACTGATTGCTTGTCCAGAGATCCTGAGTTAAATTCCCAGTAACCACATGGTGGCTCACAACCATCTGTAATGGGATCCGATGCCCTCTCTTCTGATGTGTCTGAAGGAGCAGTGTACTCACATAAAATAAATAAATCTTAAAAAAATATATAAAACAATGGGGATCTGGCCCAGTTGCTGGCCTGCTTCTCTAGCCTGGATAAGGCCCTGGGCTCAGTGAACAGAACCCTATAAACTGGGCATAGTGGTGCACACCTTCAGTCCTTATAAGTGGGTAGACAGAGGGTCATAGTGAGTTCAAGGTCAGCCTGGGCTATTGGCATCCCGTCTCAACCCCTTGACACCCCCCCCCCCCCCCTCCCCCCCCCCCCCCCCCCCCCCCCGCAATCCCTGCAAAATGCCACCACAGACCTCAGAAGTATGTATCCTACTTCAAGCTTGGCCTGCAGACATTGTCTTCAAATTGACATTGTCTTCAAGGTCAATTTCAGGGCGATTCCCTCTATGGAGCCATTCTCATCCTTCTTCAGGCTGATGGTTTCTGTTGTCCTTCCTCTCGCTCCTCAGAACCCCTCCCCCACACTTTCTTTATTTCTGCTCACCCGGGGCCAGTATAACTCTGAAAGCATCCAGTCCTCCAGTCAGCACAAGATTCTTTCCAAGGCTGCTGGCCTACTTTCTGGGGTGTTGGGGGGACACTTTGCCACACAGGTGGGAAAGGTATGCTGGGGACAAGGACAGATTTTATATTGACTTTAGTTACTTAAAGACCAAGGAGGGCTACAGAACCCTTGGAGCCTGGCGACCAAGGTTGTCTCAGTCCCTAGCAGGCCACCATCTCAGCCCCTAGCAGGCCGCCATCTCAGCACCAAGCAGATGGACAGCAGAGATGGAAGCTGGGGGCGGGGCCCCGGCACCTCAGTGGTTTCTGTTTTGGGGGTCCTGAGAGCTCAGCCTTTGCTCTCCAGAGCCTCCAACACTCTGAGGGCTGTTGATACAATTACATCTGCAAGTGCTCAGCCCTCAGCTTAATTGCTTAAAAGCCACTTGAGGCTCCAACTGACCTAGAGTCAAGCCTTGTGTGGGCAGGGGAGGGTGGCCCTGGTCAGACCTTCCTTAATGACCATCACTGGGGTCACGAGGGATGGAGTCACTATAATCCATATGACCTTCCCTCCCTCTCCCGTCAGGAAACCCACTCCCTAACCTTTCCATGCAAACCCAGTATCATTTGGGTGGTTAGACTGGACATGCCTCCAACGACCACGGCTGAGAATCAGAAAGTAACTAAGCCAGTGTATCTGGCTGAGGATGAAGCTCATCATTTGGAATCCTCTTCAGCTGGTGTTGGGGGTGGAGGGAATTTTTTTTTTTTAACATGGTAGAACAAAATAGGAGGAACTGGTAAATACTGAGCAGGGATGACAGAGCAACATGCTTTTATTTTATTTAATTATTTTTAGTTGTTTATCTTATTTTTGTTTTGCTTCAGACAGGGCTTTTGTATTCCAGGCTGGTCTCAAATGCCCTGCGGGATTTACAGGCATGTAACAACTTGCCTAGTTTTGGTTTGCTTTGCTTTTGTGTTTGTGTATATGCACCACCTCACCTAGTTGATTTGGTCGTGGGGATCAAATCCAGGTCTTTGTGCAAATAGGCAAGCAGGCTACCAACTGAGGAGCACACACACAAGCCCTGCTTTTCGTAATGTTTCGTGATGTTGGAGATTGGCACCTTTGAACACGCCAGGCCAGGTGTTCTACCACTGAGTACAGCCATAGCCATTGACTTCCTGAGATAGAGTCTCTCTCTATGCAGTCCAGGCTGGCCTTGAATTTGGGATCCTCTTGCCTCTTCCTGCCAAGTGCTTTGGTTACTGGTGCGTGTTCCAATGCCCAGCAGCAAACAGATTTTAATTTAAATTATTTTATTTTATTTTTAAATTATGTGTACATGTCTACGTCTCTGTGGTGTATGTGCACGAAAAAGAGTACAAGTGTTCTCAGAGGCCAGAAGAGAGAGTCAGATCCCCTGGAGCTGGAGTTACAGGCAGTTGTGAGCCACTCTGCAGGAACAGCATGTGCTGTTCGCTGTGAGCCATCTCTCAAACACTTTAAAAACATTATTAGTGCCAGGCAGTGGTGGCGCACACCTTTAGTCCCGGCATTTAGGAGGCAGAGGCAGGCAGATTTCTGAGTTCGAGGCCAGCCTGGTCTACAGAGTGAGTTCCAGAATAGCCAGGGCTACACAGAGAAACCCTGTCTCAAAACAAACAAACAAACAAACAAACAAACCCACATTATTAGTATTACATGTATTTACTTGGGTGCATGTCTGCATATGTGTAGCCCCTCATGGGGTGAACACGGTGTGTGTAAGTTCTCTCCTTCCGCCCTGTAGGGAGCCCACTCAGGCCATGGGCTTGCCGGTAAGTGCCTTTGCACACTGAGGAAGCTCTCCAGCTACCAACACATTTTACAAAGGGCTTTGACGTTCACTTAGACCAGCCTGGGGGTAGGGACAGGCAGGGAAGCAAAGAGAGCAATTAGGAAGCTATATGCATGGTCGGGTGAGAGGTGTTGGTGGCCAAAATCTGGAGAGACAGTCAGGTTGTAGCTAATGTGTCCCATCAGATCCATCCATCAGTGGGTGGGCTGTTGGCGACAGTCAACTGCAGGAGGGTGGAAGCTGAAGCTCTTGTTAAAGGGGGAGGGTTTATGCATGGGTGATGTAAATACCAACTGGTAAAATGGTAAAGTAAAATAGTCAGATGGTGGGCTGACATGCTTACAATGTATAGAGCCCTCCTTCGTGTTCCTACCCACCGCACTGCAGAAGCCAAGCAAAGGTGCATAATCCCAGAACTCAGGAAGTCAGGGCAGGAGGATCAAGGATCCAAGGTCATCCTGGACTGTACTATGAGTTAGAGGCTAGCCTGCACTACATCAAGACCTTGCCACGAAACAAGACAAAGGCCACAAGTGCTTGAGGCTCAGAGGTGGTTTCTCCCTGTCCAGTCCCAGGTAGAACTCTCAGATCTTTAGAAGGAATAGGCGACAGCCTAGTGGAACAGCGCTTGTTTTATTTAAGTTTGTTAATATGATTTATCACTTTTAAATATTTAGACATATGGAATGTGAACCCCCATTTGTACTTTTGCCCTATCCAGGGATGAATGGAAAACTTCTGAAGGCTGGGATCATGTCTTCTCAGGCTTGATCACCCACTCTGGGCCCCTGGTAATTTCCACCAGACTGGAAGGAGAAACATCCCAGCCTGGCAGTAACACATGTGCACTCTGTATGCCCTGGGGAGGGCTGGATTGTACAGAGGTCTTTAAAAGATGTCCTGAACGGGGTAGGCAGCTGATCTCAAACGCAGGAGAAGGCAGTATGGGTTGGGAGCCCAGTTTAGCTCTGGAAGATCTGCTGTCGTTCAGCTTCTGGTGTGTCATGTCAATCAACGGGATGCTTGTAACCCACTGGCCCGCCTCTTAGTCACAAGGTCTGGCGTGCTAGGACTTACAGAAAGCATCGATTATTGCTAGCTCATAAAACGGCCCCTTGGAAGCGATGTTTGAATTTTTAAATTACATTTTGTTTATTTATGTGGTTCTTTCCTTCCCTATATGGGTCTGTGAGATGGAGCTCAGGTTGTGGAGTTTGGCTGCAAAATGCCTTTATTAGCTGGGCCATTTCCAGGGCTCCTGGAACGGGCATGTAAACCAAGCTAAGGGTCAGGGCGGCCTGTCATCTTGGCACTCGGTGGCTTAGGCAGAAGGACAGACAGAAGGGTGAGCTGTGTGAGATTCTGTCTCAGAACCAAAGGATCTTGGACCAGTGAGAAGGCTCGGCGGGTGAAGCCGCTTGCCGCACAAGCATGCACATCCGAGTTCAATTCCCAGCCCCACGTAAAGGAGGAAAGAGAAGATGTCTCAAGTTTCCCCTCTGATGCCCATGTGCCCATCATGGTCCACTCCTGTTCATTTGTTTTTTAATTAAAAAAAAAATGAAACATCAAGAGTCAGGCATGATGGTGCACACCTTTAGTCCCAGCCCTCTAGAGGCAGAGGCAGGAGGATTTCTTGAGTTTGTGGGGCCAGCCTGGTCTACAGTGCTAATTCCAAGACATCCAGTGCCACACATGGAAACCCTGTTTTGAAAACCAACAAATAAACAAAGTAAGTAAATAAAAATTTAAACAGCAACTGTTGATCTTCCAGAGGAAGTGAACTGGGTTCCCCAAAACCACACGGGGCTTACCACTCCAGCTAAAGTGTGGTTGCTAGCATTATGTGTTGACTCTGGTGCCACACTGTTCCAGGCCATCTGTGGCCTTGGGTAACTCGCCCTGATCTGTTTCTTCAAGTTCCACCCTGTCATCTCCAGGAACCTTGGCCGAACTCCTCCCCGTCTCCCTCTCCCTTCTCCTCTCCTTTCCCCTTCTCCCTCTCCCTTCCCCTCTCTCTCCCCTCCTCCTTCCCTCCCTTTCTTCCTCCCCTGGAGCTGGAGTTGTAAGCCCAGTGTGGTTTTGGGGAACCCAATTCACTTCCTCTGGAAGATCAACAGTTGCTTTTAATCTCTGAGCCACCTCTCCAGCCCATATCTTTCTAACTCTTTGATACTCTTGAAACTGGATTTCATGCAGCTGAAGCCAGCCTCAAACAAACTACAGGGCCTTGAATTTGTGGTAATCCTCCTACCTCTGCCTCCTGAGTGCTGAGACTGTTGCTGGACGACCGTACCCTGTTTATTTGATGCTGGAATTAAACCCAGGGCTTTATGCATGCAAAGCAAGCGTTCTTCCACTTGAGCAGTGCTCTCCTTCCTTGTTCTCGGAAACAAGCCCAGGCAGGGCTCAAACTTGTGGTCCTCCTGTCCCAGACTTGAGAATGCTGGGATAATGAGTGCGAGCCCCCACACTAGCGGGTTGTTTGGAGGGTGAACATAGGAGTCTATTCAAAAGCCCATAGCAATGCCTGGCAAATAAAGAACATTACAAGATTGATGTTAAACACTGTTGGACCATAATAGCCCCTGAGGTTGTCCAAATTCTGCTTTTGCCTTTCTGACTTTGGCCCAGATAATGTGATACCTTGAAAGTCAACTTCTAGCATCAGGGTGTGGTAGTATACAGTTGTCATCTCAACCCTAGAGTTTGGGTTACATTGGAGTTTTCAAGTATTGATTTATTTATGATTTATTAGTAATGTGCACATGTGCCTGTGTGTGTGTGTGTGTGTGTGTGTGTGTGTGTGTGTGTGTGCTGTGTGTGTCTGTGCGTCTGTGTAGAGATCAGAGGACAACTTTTACGGAGTCAGTTCACTCTTTCCATCTTTAAATGTGTTCCAGGGATTGAATTCAGATCATTAGGTTGGCATAGCATGCACTTTTATTGGCTGGGCCATCTTGCCAGTGATTTCTATTGTATGCTACACAGTGTATCAGGAACACCATGTGATGTGGTAACACTGCTTGGTGTGATAAAAACAGCACAACCAAAAGCACCTTGGTGGGGAAATAATTTACTTCAGCTACAGTTCGCAGTCTGCTGGGAAGGGAAGTCAAGGCAGGGACCTGGAGACAGGAACTGCAGCAGAGGCCGTGGAAGAGCGCTGCCTCCTGGCTTACTCCCCATGATGTGCTCTGCGTACTCTCTTCTACAATCCAAGATCATCTGTCTGGGGTCGGCAGTGGGCTGGACCCTCCCAGTTAGCCATTAATTAAGAAAATGCTCTACAGGCCAATCTGATGTGGGGGGATTTTCTCAATTGAGCTCCTGTTTCCCAAAGGACACCAGCCTATGTCAAGTTGATTAAAACCTAACCACTACACCAGCCCTGTTTACGTATTTGAATGTGTGTGTGTGTGTGTGTATGCTCACACTCACGCGTCATGCTCGAGAGTGTCTTCGCACGTCATGGGTACACATGTGGAAGTCAGGGGACAGGCTAAAGGACTTAGCGGTTTGTGTCTATCATGTGGGTTTGGAGAATCAAACTCAGGTTGCCAGCGTCTTAGTTAGGGTTTCGCGGCTGTGAACAGACACCATGACCACAGTTTATATAGGACAACATTTAATCGGGGCTGGCTTACAGTTTCGGAGGTTCAGTCCATTATCATCATGGAGGGACGCATGGCAGTGTGTAGTCGGGTGTGCAGCTGGAGAAGCCGCTGACAGTTCTACATCTTGATCTGCAAGCAGCAGATGGAGACTGTGTGTCACACTGGGTATAGCTTGAGCATGTATAAGACCTCAAAGCCCGCCCCACAGGGACACACTTTCTTCCTAATAGTGTTCTCCCTATAGGTCAAGCCTTCACACACATGAGTCTATGGAGGCTGGCCTTATTCAAACCATCAGACCAGTCTTGAGGGCAATTGCTTTTACCTACTGAGTCATCTTGACCTTATTTTGTTTCTTTGGCACAGAGTCCATTATGTGGCCCAAACACTGGGCAGTGGGTAGTAAACCTGCTCCAGGCTCCTGCATACTGACATGACAGGTGATGCCTACTGACCAGCATGCCTGGTAATCTTAGCACCTTGGCGACTGCAGCAGGAAGATTCTGAGTTTGAGACCAGCCCAAGCAACATTATCGACCCTTAGCTCAAAATACAAGGACTATGCCTAGACAGCAATGTATACCTACATCTAACTCTTGGAGGGTGAAGTCAGGAGAATCAGAAGTTCAAGGCCAGCCTTGGCTACATAGCAAGTTTTAGGCTAGCCTGCTGTCATGGTTCGAATGAGCATAGGCTCATGTACTTAAATGCTTACTCATCAGTTGGTGAACTGTTTGGGAAGGATTAGAAGGTGTTGTGTCTTTGTCGGATGAGGTATGGCCTTTTGAATGGGATTTGAGGTTTCAAAGCCCAGGCCTAGTGGCTCTCTCCCTGCCTGGGGATCAGGATGCAAAGCTCCCAGTTACTGCTCTGCCTGTCTGCTTCCCGTCCTGATAATGGACCAAGCCTCTGACACTGTAAGCCAGCCCACAAGTAAATGCTTTCTTTTACCAAACTTCCCTAGGTCGTGGTGTCTCTTCACAGCAGTAGAACAGTAACTAAGGCGCCTTCATTTTATAAGACCTTCTTTTAAACAACCAAAAACAAACCAGAAAACTAAGAGGGATGTAGTTCAGCATCACAATGCCTGCTAAGGGTGCCCTCAACTCTAGGCTGGATTCTTAGCACCACAAAAAGTTGAAAATAAATGCCACCTCTCTGGAGGCAGAGTCAGTTCAAGACCAGTGCGGCCTATATAGCAAGTTCCGGTACAGCCAGGGCTACGTATTGAAACCCTGTTTCAAAAAACTAAAGGGGCAGGGAACTAGAATGTCGGTTCAATAGTTAAGAGCCTGCACTGCACTTGCAGAGGACATGAGTTCGAGTCCCAGCTCCCTCAGGGGTGAGGCTCGTGGTATGTGTACTCACAGGTTGCAACTCCCCGGGAGTCTGACGTCTTCTAGCCTCCTCAGGCATCTGCATTCCTATAAAGAAATTTCTCCTCCTTACCCCAAGAGAATGAAGACCAAATAAATATTTTTTAAAAAAATCACCAACTCACCAATATCTATGCTCCTAAGGACAATGTTGAGATGTATGTGCTTATGGGTGTGTGTGTGTGTGTGTGTGTGTGTGTGTGGTGTGCTTCAAGTATCACTGTCCATAGACCCAGGAACACACAAGCAACCTAATGAACCTTCTTCTTTGGGTCTTTACTCTGGTGGAGTCCTAGCTATACCCACTTCAGTCTGATTTTCCTCCCATCCTGCTCCAAGCCCACACCTTGCACAGCGCCTCCCTCCCTCCCACCTCCCCAAGCCCCCCCCCCCCATGCCCGACTGCTGTAAATCTGTAACTCCACAGTGTGGGGATGTGGGGATGAGGGGGAGAGGGGGAGCCTGGTAAAAACCTGAGGCAAAGCAAACCGACCTCAGCTAATGAAAACGGTGATAAATCTCTGTCTATCAGGTTGTTGTAAGCACAAACATTGCCAAACAAGGGCGCAGCTGGCCTGCAGGCCCTCCTCCCTCCAGCGTGCAGAGCTTTAAATGGGAATGGTTGCTTTATACATCTGTTTACTGCTGGGACGCAGGGAGGAAGGACTGAGATCAGAGTTCTTAGCCAGGAAATGGGAAACATGCTAGATGAGAATCCTCCATCCCCTATACCTGAGCACAACCCTGCTGGCCAGTCCCTAGCCTCCTCTGTCGATGTCCTGGTAAGTTCTCTCTGATACAGTACAGAGATAGAGACAAGATATAGAGGACAAGATGCTAGCCCTGTGGCCCCAGCTAACTGATATTCAAGGCTCCATAGTAAGGCCTCAACTTACCCCAAAATATGCACTTCTGTCCAGTTAGACCCATTTCCTGCCTGGAAATTTTCATCTTTTCCCTTCATCCCTCAGAAGCATCTGTAAACCCCATCTCCTCCAGGAAGTCTTCCCAGCTGCTCTTCATGGATCTCCCTAAGTGCCATTCCATTAACACCAGCCACTGGGAACCACGGGCATTGGGAAACCAGAACTGGGCAGGGAAGAGGTCTAGGCTCAGCTAAGCATCACCGCCCAGTCCTTGGCGGGTGAGCCCATGTCATATTCTCACTCTGTAGAAAAGGAAAAAGTAGGCCTTGGGGGCATAAAGAGATTTGTTACCAAGCCTCACTCCCTGAATTTCTGTCCTAGCACCTGCATGGTAAGGAGAAAACTGACTCCTGCAGGTTTCCTCTGACCTTCACATGTGTGCCATGGCCATCATGTGTGTGCATGTGAGCAAATGCATGTGTAGGTGCATATATTATAAATGAGCAAATATGTATACATATATATATGTGTGTGTGTGTGATTATTTATGTGTCTGTGCGTGGATGCATGTACATGTACCCATGCAAGCAAGTACCCATGGAGGCTGGAGCTACAAACTGCCTGAAGTGGGTGCTGAGAACTGAACTCAGGGAACTTGGGAAGAGCAGCAAGTGCTCTTACCTGTTGAGCCATCTCTCCAGCCTGCCAATGTAATTTGTTGTTTTCTGAGACAGAGTTTCTCTGTGTAGCCTTAGCTGTCCTGAAACTCACTCCAGCTTCTGCCTCCTGAGTGCTGGGATTAAATGTGCCAGCCACCACTGCCTGGATTGAATCTTTATGTGGTTGTTATGAGATACACGAGGGACACAAGACATCCTAAAAGGACAGGGGGACAAACCTTTTTGGTTTGTTCTGTTTTGTTTCTGAGATAGCGTCTTGCTGTACAGCCTAGCCCTGCTTTAACCTTCTGACCCTTCTACTTCTAAGCTTTACCACCGTGTCTGGCCACATGTGTACAGTTGTTTTATTTGTTCATTTTGTTGCGGGATATTTGTTTTCTTTTTTCTTTTGAAGGAGTCTCACTATGTATACATGGCTGGTCTGGAATTTATTATGTAGACCAGGATGATCACAAACTCACCGAAACCCCCCTTTCTCAACCTCCCTAGAGCTGTGGATATTTATATCATGACTCCTAGAATTTTTTTTTCTTTTAAATAGAATCTCATACTTGTGACAACCTTCCTGCCTCAGCCTTCTGAGGCATGGATTATAGCTTTGTGTCACCATGGTATATGTGGCTTTTCCTATTTGGCTCAGGCCTGAGAAGGTCTGGGCCAGTTGTTTTGTGTCAATTTGACACAAGCTAGAGTCATTTGGAAAGAGGGACTCTCAGTTGAGAACATGCCTTCAAAGATTGGCCTGTAGTCGAGCCTGTGGGGTATTATCTTAATTAATGATTGAAGTGGGAGGGAGCAGCCCACTGTGGGTGATGCCAGTCCTAGGCAGGTGCTCCCAAGTTGTAGGAGAAAAAGCAGGCTGAGCAAGCCAGAAGAAGCAAGCCAGTAAGCAGCATCCTTCCATGGCCTCTGCGTCAGCTCCTACCTCCAGGTGCCTTGAGTCCTGACCCAACTTTCTTCAATGATGGATTGTGATGTGGAAATATAAGGTAAACAAACCCTTTCTTTGCCAAGTTGCTGTTTTACAATAGAAATCCTAAGGCAGCAGGAGAGCCTGCTTTCTGCCCTAGTCACCTGAGGCTAGCAACACTAGATGGTCATTCCAGCTAATCGCAAAAAGATCTAAGCAGAGATGATGGACAGTCCTGCTTAAGATGAGGACCAGAGTAGCTATGTGTGTCACCTGAGATCACACAGCAAATGTAAAGGGGAGCATTAACATCTGGGCGTGGCAACCCCCTGCTTCTGGTCCTAGTATCAAGGTGGCCAAGGTAGAGGACTATAAATTTGAAGCTAACCTGGTCTACACAGCTAGTTCCAGGCCATCCTAGGCTACATGATGAGACTCTATTTCTCTCCCCTCTCCCTCTCCCTCTCCCTCTCCCTCTCCCTCTCCCTCTCCCTCTCTCTCTCTCTCTCTCTCTCTCTCTCTCTCTCTCTCTCTCTCTCATACACATACACACAAAGGAAAACAAAAGACCCAGCGGTGTGTGGTGCACGCCTTTAATCCCAGCACTTGGGAGGTTGAGGGAGGCAGATCTGAGTTTGGTCTACAGAAGGAGTTTCAGGACAGTCAGGGCTATACAGAGAAATCCCATCTTAACCACCTTCACCCCCAAACAAACAAACAAGCAACTCCCTGAGCCATGGAGAGAGCTCAGGTTTTCTCAGGTCTCGACCTAACTCTCTAGCACACAAACCCTATAGTATCTGGTTTATGAGCAGCAGTGAGCTGGGGGCACTTAGTAGAATCTGCCAGCACCCCGCCTGGTGCTGCCACCCCCAGGCCCGCTTCAGTTCACTCACAGCTGGCTTAGGAGTGTCCTTGAGCCCCAGAACAATTCATCCCAAGTGCCCTTCTGTTTCTCAGGGCCAGGCCTTTTCTCCCCCCCCCCCCCTTCCCCCCCAAGGTAGTCTTTCAGAGTTTACACAGGGGCAGCTAGGAAGAGCCAGGGATTCTGAAACTCAGGAACCCTCACAGGGTATCACCATGTAGCCCTTGCTGGCCTGAAACTCACTATGTAGACCAGGCTGGGTTTAAATTCACACCTCTGCCTCCAGAATATTGGGATTAAAGGTCTTGTCACCACCTTAGACTATATCTTTTGTTTCTTTG
>JADRCD010227717.1:0-12209 GCA_019843815.1 Montemys delectorum
GAATGTGAATGGTTTAATTGGTATCAGCTGTAGTAATGTGTTGGGAAATATGATTTTTGCAAAGAAAATGGAAGATTATGTGTAGAGAAATGGAGGTGAGTCTACTATACCCTTAGAAGAAAAGAGAAAAATAACAGTTATAATCACCAAAAGCTAAGACTGAAAAATTTCAAAACTTCCTATGTTGAGAGAGTAGGATAAATACAGGAGAAGGCATCCAGATATAGTTCTGACATACAAAGACCTTGGAAATAGTCAATATTATTCTTGAATGAGTACATAGAGAACCCTGTTCAAAACAGCATTGACTCCTAGCTAAGGAGCTATTGACAGGTGAGGACTGCCAGAGAAGAGAGAGCCAATTTTCTATTACAGCGTGGTCTCTGGATGGTTGACCATACTCCAGCACATATATGAACATATAAACTAGATTTAGTGGCTTAGAAAAGGAAAGAGTGAGACAGAGACAGAGACAGAGACAGAGACAGAGACAGAGACAGAGACAGAGACAGAGGGAGAGGGGCAGGGAAAGTAAGTGAGGGAAAGGAAAGGGAAGATGGAGGGGATAATTGAGAAGAGGAGTAGGACTGGATCTGAAATATATTAGAGCTGGGGTAAATATGATCAAATACGTTATATTCACACACATTTTACACACACACACACACACACACACACACACACACACACACACACTCCTAAAGGCATTGGCTCTTCTCAAGCTCATTGAATATATGATGTTTCAGGGTGTTATGGTCACCCTCAAAACCAAGACATGCTGACCCAAAGAGTCACAATTATGATCTGCTCACTTAGTGCACCTGCTGGAACTTCAAGCCAGCTTCTTTGCTCCACTATCAAGTTTTGTCTAGACTAGTACGAAAGTGGGACACTACAGACTCAGGAGAATCTTAGCGCAGATGTGAGATTAATATCTAGCATGTTATGGTGACCATAAGTATCCAACAAGGGTATTAGATAGAAGAACGAAATAAACATTTGTTAAATAGTTCTAGCGAGTCCTCAGTAATGAAGACTCATTTTGCCAGAGAAGCCTTATCAAAACAGATGAGTCCATCAAAAGTATGACTTTCAACCTTCTGAGTTTTTTAGAAGGACAGTTATAGGTTAGGTGGCCAAAAAGAATTAAGTTTCTAGGAAATGGCTCGTGAAATCACTAGGCAGGGGAGGAGCAAAGGAAAACACAGCTGCTCTACCCTTGATGAAGCATATGCAAAGGTTCAGATCTATGTCAGGTCAATAGAAACATTGACATCAGTTACCCATTCCCACAGACTTTCCTATAATAGTGACAGCTTGAGATGCAGCACACAGCATCTCTGAGAAAAAGTACTTAAATATAAATTCAGGAAACAGTAATAGGAACAGCATCAGGATGAAGCAGCTACTAATGGCAACTACAGTGAATATTAATTACAAACCTGTCATCAGATTTCTGAAAATATGCCCAATAAAAGATAATTTATGTTAACATCCATTGTCCAAGCAAGATGTTTGCATCTCAACTGCAAGTTGTAAGCCATAAATTAGGACAAAGTCAAATAATATAGAGGAGTAATCCACCCTATGAAGCAACAGTATATTATTTAAAATGTTGGGATTAGATAGTGAAATTAACATATTTTAATTAATTACTCAAAACTATAGTGGAAAATGCAAGGTTAAAGGCTATTGTTATGGCTCTCACACAAAATGTCTCCTTCAAGCTCCTGCTTTAGAAAATGTGGTCGTAGCTTATACCATTGCTTTGAGCAGTGAGGGGACTTTTTAGATGTCTAACTGGCAGATATTGGGCCACAGGGACAGGGTAGAGGGATGCAGCCCTGGTCTGGTACCTGCTTGATCTCTCTGCTTTTTGAAGTGTTGCAATATGTATGGCCAAGCTGTACTATAAGCTTCCAAGAGCAAAGAGAGAATGTCTGTTTCCTTTTCTACCTCATTACGAAACTGGGAGTCAAGAATGAATTCTTCCTTTATGCTGTTTCTTATTAGGCATTTGATCATAGCCATAAAGCCATGATTAATGCATATTCTGAAAACAAAAACTGCAGGTAAAAATGAACAAAAATTAAATTAGGACATCTCAAATTAAAACAAAATAATAGGGCACAAATAATTAATGTTTTTGATCACTCATTGATAGATTGTGAATGTCCAGTGGCCTAGAAGATAGGCTAATTGACAATTTCCATACTAATATTGAAAGAGAAAAAAAATATAGCAGAAAAATATCGAATGAACAAGAAAGGTGGAAAAATTCCAAAGCTTTTGTTATGTCAGTGGAATAACAGAAGAGAAAGAAGGGGGGGAATGGAAATTAAAAAGTATTTTAAGTATTAATAGCTAAACACGTTTAAAAATTATTGATAAACAATAAACTATATACCCAGGAATTTCAGAGTACAGCAAGTAGCATAAATATTCCAAGCACCTAGTCTATGGCATTTATACTATAACAACAGGTTAAAGAAAAAAAATTTCTCAGTTGCAGAAAAAAATAACTAGATCTGAAATCTAGTAAGTTTTTTATGATAAAAACTTATTCTAGTTATGAAAATCACTTACATATTTTTGGTTCAAAAAAACTTTCATGAAGTTGATACACTATCAAAAATCATGACCACATCTGTAATAAAGATGTGTGTTTAGCAAAGGGAATCATCAAATATAATATTGAGAAGCAGCAGGATCAGAGGCTGGTAAAGGAACTTATGTTTTGCATCAAAAATTTTAACAATGATATTATATCTAAAATATATGAATTGATTTTGAGAGGAAACAATTTGACTGGCTTATAGAATTTCCATAGTTCAACAACTTGTTCCTAAAGTGGAAATGAGTCAAGTTTGTAGAGTGACTGATCACATGTCACATTATGATAACTTTTTCTAAGTATGAAGGATATGGAAAAAGGTTCCTGGTTGCTTTGTAGGTGTTGTAAAAAGAATCTGGAATTAAAGCATTCATCATTTGCTTTAAGTGCCACTGAGTTTCTTTAGCTCTGCCTTTGCACCACATGCAATGAATATCTGGTATTTGTAAATTCATCAACTCCAAATTATAATTAGCGAATTCTTTTCATTGCTATACTATAGAACGGAGAAGCAAGCATATTTTAATTCATTCCTGGATTGATAATGTAAGATGAAAGCATTTTGTCTAATATAATACTCTAAAAAAATCCCCACAGTGTTATTTTTATTTCTCACATCAGTGTGCATACAATCCCATTAATGAAAAACATAGATACACCAGAGTCTAACTTCAATATTGTGCTTTCCTAACACTGCACATACAGAACAACTAAGAAACAAAAATTTTAAAGGAATGATCACATTGCCACTCAGCATCTCTCTCTTTCAGGGAGTGTCTTTCTTTCTGAGATCTACCCCTCTCCTCACAGACTGATGTCCTGTTGAGTGTGTCCTGACTAGATTTTTGTCAAGTCAACACAATTGTTCTAGAGTCATTCCAAAAGATGTAACCTGAATTGAGTAACTGCTTCCACCAGACCAGCCTGTGAGCAAGTCTGTTGGAATTTTCTTGAGTTATGATTGAAATGGGCAGGCTCAGGCCACTGTGGGTAGTGCCATCCCTGGACAGGTCATCCTAAGTTATCTAAGAAAGCAGGCTGAGGATGTTAGGCAAGCAAATCATTAAGCAGCTTTTCCCCATGGTTTCTGTTTCAATTCATGGTTCTGAGTTCCTGCCTTGAGTTTTGTCCTAATAACCTTTGATGCAGAACTGTGATGTGGAAGCGTGACCCAAATAACCTGTTTACGACATAAGTCAACACTTATTCATCAAACCAGTATTAATTTCCAAGAAAGCAGGGCATGGACTGATTTTTGTCTAGGGCAAAGACTAAAGTGATTGGTAAGTGGTAAACTCACCTCTGCCACCCTTCACTGATGTCCACAAGCTGCGGGATGCGAGTGAGTTAATGACTAGTGCCTAGTTTTCTGGTATGGACACACTTGCTTCCAGTATTTCTAGCTACTCTTCATCTTATCACTTTAGAGACAATGAGATTATGCTCCCCAAGGAGCTTACCTTCCCCAAAATATATTCATTACTGTGGATCAACCTTCTTCACTAGGATGGAAATAATTGAGAGGAACCACAGTGCACATATGATCAGCTGGTCAGATTTTCCCTTCTGATCGATATCTTCTTGTGGCCCATGTTGTCTTATATGAACACAGGGTTATAAACAGAGCTAAAACAGTTTTTAGTTTACACTATATTTTCTGTGAGCTATGTGTATGCTATTCTTTTTACCCACTGGAGCATAAACTAGAGCGCTACAGGTACATTTTAGATGCCAGAACTTATTACTGGGACCTTAACATTTGAAGTATCTTAAGGTTCTGCCATTGGTAAAGAGACAATGCAGAATTTTAATCCAGATTATTTCACTTTCTAAATTGACAATTGGTCTGTATTTTTTTATTTTTCCCTTTTTTACAAGAAACCTCTTTCATTGAGATACTCATGAATGACAGACAACCTTGACATCAAACATCAGGTGCATCTGTGGTGAAATATATAAGCATGTGACTTCTTTCAGTGTAGACTGTTGCTGGTGAAATTTGTAGAACATTTTGCCAATTGATCCCACAATTTTGTCTATTTCAATATCTTTTCACTTTCTTTTCCTATTTTACTCTTTGTTAATTCTCAATTACACATATTTCATTTTCAGTAAAGCTCTGGGCTAAATCTTTCTAGTCCATGTAGCCATTTCATCATTTCTTCAGTGAATGCTTATCTAGAAGTCTACAATGTGTATTCATTCTGTTCAATGTTAGCAAATAGGCAGAAGATAAAGTGTGGTCGTAATCTGATTTTTAATCCAAGGGTGAATCATTGGTTGCTTTTTTATTTTTTTTATTGCTGTTGTTTTGTTGGGGAGAGGACAATCCAACTACCCTACTTAAAATAGAGACAACAGAATTTCACAATATCAGAAACTATTTCTCATCATGACTTTCCATGTCTCTTCATAAGGCATGTTTCTATATTAACGCTAATGTTTCCAGCTATGGGAAGAATGTCTTCTTTCTGGATTCTCCATGTCTAGGTGTGTCTACTGCTCTGTGTATGTTTTTCATCTTAAGAATCCAGGCTGTTGAGCTAATTCCAATTCTGTATTCATTAGTTGTATATACTTGATTGTTTTTTAGTTAATTGATTAATTGTTTGATTAATTTGATTTTTCGAGGCAAGGTTTCTCTGTGTAGCCCTGGCTGTCCTGGAACTCATTCTGTAGAACAGGCTGGCCTCGAACTCAGAAATCTGCCTGCCTCTGTCTTCCAAGTGCTGGGATTAAAGGTGTGTGGCACCACTGCCTGGTGATACTTGACTATTTGATCTTTCTGGACCCTAATTTCCTGAGTAATCAAAGCAAATTGGAATGCCTATTTATTATTCTGCTTTATCTTAGATATGATTTTTCATTAGCTCCTCTCTGAGTTTCTAATGAATGTTAAATATATGGCCCTCAAATTCTAAAACCTTACATGACTTCAGTATTCTTATTGGGGTAGCTAATTGTTGTAGGGTTTCCTCTACACATGGAATTAGAAGATTATGCTATTTTCTGCATTAATCTACTTCCTCTGGATTCATTCAATAACTTTGCCCCAGTTTCTTCTTTTATGAATAAACCAGTAAACTGAAAATAATCCATATCTCAATATTCAGTTATTCTAAGCCTTGGTACTAACTTAATTCATTACAAGTACTTTACAGTATACCAGCTTAGTTATTTTTTTTTTCTGTTAAAGATGACACAGCTACTTCTGTGTTTGGGAGGGGCAGACAGGGCTTTGCTATGAAATTAGGATAGCCTGGAACTCTTAGCCCCATTATTCGAAGATCTGGGATTATAAGCAAGAACCACCATTTTTTATCAACTTCTTGTGTTGTTTTAAGAAAATTACATGATAGGCAAGTTTTTTTTTGTTGCTGCTGCTGCATCCTCAATTAATTCTCATGATTTTCCTGAAGTCTTTATAGAAGGACAGAGAAGGATAAACTATATCAACATGTCTATATTTAAGTAAATCTAAGCCTGGTGAATAAATATAATATTATCTATTATGTACATCAGCAGAATATTTGTTATTTTTAATGAAAGCTCTTAGTTTTCTACAGCTATGTTTAAAACTGGCAAATACTATATGACAAATAAATAAATAAATAAATAAATAAATAAATAAATAAGCAAGCTTGTCTTGGGTAATTTTTCTGTACCATATTGAAGATCAGTGAAAACACATCACAACTGGCTTAAGAGATTAGAAGAGTGTTCCCTTCCTCCTCGTGTTGTAGAGACGTACTTAGAAAGTTGTCCTAAGGGGCTGCAAACCCTTCAGCTCCATAGGTCCTTTCTCTGACTCCTTCAGCCCCTTAGGATGAACAACAATATGAACTAACTAGTACCCTCAGAGCTCCCAGGGACCCAACCACCAACCAAGGACTATACAGGGTGGGACTGAATGTTCTGGCAGCATGCGTATAGTAGAGGATTGCAAATTCGATCATCAATAGAAGGAGAGGACCTAGGCCTTGTGAAGGTTCTGTGCCCCAGTGTAGGGGAATGCCAGGGCCAATAAGTGGGAGAGGGTGGGATGGCAGGCATGGGGAGGGGGGAGGCAACAGGGGTTTGTTCTTATTGTTTTTGTTTGTTTGTTTGTTTGTTTGTTTTTGGAGGGGAAACTGGGAAAAGAAAAATTTACATGTAAATAAAGAAAATACCTAATTTTAAAAAAAGGAATATTCTAATACCAAAAAAAAAAAAAAAAAAAAAAAAAAAGTGTTCTAAAGTGGCTGATGCAGGGCATAAATTAGTAAGACAAGTACATTCTGAGTGATGTCAACTCTCAGGTCCACAAAATTCTTTGTACAGTCTGTCTGTGGCATGTTATATTTTCCTCCTTTTAATTCCACATTCTTAGCTTGTAGATCTCCACTTAGCTTGCCAGAGTCTCCTGAGGGAAATGGAGGAGGAGAAGAGGAATAGACCTGGGGGAGAGGTAAGGTATGTTTGTGGGGAACATGGAGAAATGAAGGGAGGAGAAAATGTGGCTGTAATAAACTAAAGATTATATTTAAAAAGAAAAAATATATATTTCATATATATATTTAAATAAAGTTTTGGGAACTTTTTTTTCTAGGTTACAGCAACTTAAGAGCCTTACCACACTCAAGAGATTTGCATGTTAACAGGAATCAAATGCTTTGGGCTAAGAAGTGACTCTTTCTCCTGTGCAATTTCAGGCATCAGTAAGCAGATGGGACATTTACTTGGGTGGCCTAAGGGACTTTTCTAAGCCTTTTGGTCTCTCTCATGTGATATTTTGCTAACCAATCTAAAAGATTATTTCAAATATTGTTAATAACACCATCATTCCTATCACATTTTCAACAGTAATATGTCAGTAGGTCCAGCAATTCACTCTGCAGTATAATCTTTGATTGCCTCAAATATCCAGGACAATATAAACTGAAGTCCTAGATTAACACTATTTTCTGTGTCTCTTCCCTAGATTTATGCAGACACTGCAGTGTTGAATAATTGTATAGTTTCCCAATCTAAACTAAAGTGGAAGCATCCAGGTTGCACAGAAAGAAGCATAAACTTGAGGAGACAGAGGAAGTATAGGATTAATTTATAAAAATAAATGTCAAAGGCATGTCAAGTTTGAAAGACCTCAACTTGATTCTTCTAACTGATTTACAGGTTCATTTGGACTACATCTCGTATGGTCCTGGCTTCCTTGAATCAGATAATAGTCTCATCTGTCACTTTCCTCTGACTTGTATAGATAATCACTCTGAGTCATACTCCCTAGAGCAGAGTTAATTGATAACACTGAAGGTGTTATTAGGAGATTCTTCCACTTCATGCCAAGCTACAGAGCAAATGAGGACATGCCACAAAGGGAGTGAGCACCAGAAAAGGAATGATATCAAGACAGCTATGTAGAACAGGGAAGCTGAACTTGCAGCTGCAGGATAGCAATCACTAGATTTATCATAGGTAAGAACCATCATTGTAGCTATCTGAACATAGTTCATTCTACTGTGCAGCCAGGAGAGATTATTTAATTATAAATGCTAAAATAGGAACATGAAGTCTGCACTCATTCTTTAGACAATAATAGTTTATTTGGTACTATCACTAATACTCTAAGTTAAAAAGAAAACCTAATTCAGAGTTGTATTCTAGATTATACCCCTACATGGCATTTATAACTTGTCTTCCAATGGTGCTAGGGTCTATCCAATGTCTTCTAGTTTGACCTTAAAGTCACTATGGTCCTTTTGTTCTTCTGTTCAAAAAACTTGATTAACAAATCTAATTTTAAAAGATGCATTTTTTGATTTGCATTTCCCTGATGACTAACTAGTACCCTCAGAGCTCCCAGGGACCCAACCACCAATCAAGGACTATACAGGGTGGGACTGAATGTTCTGGCAGCATGTGTATAGTAGAGGATTGAAAACTTGATCATCAATAGGAGGAAAGGACCTCGGCCTTGTGAAGGTTTTGTGCCCCAGTGTAGGGGAATGCCAGGGCCAATAAGTGGGAGAGGGTGGGGTGGCAGGCACGGGGAGGGGGGAGGCAAAGGGGTTTGTTCTTGTTGTTTTTGTTTGTTTGTTTGCTTTTTGGAGGGGAACCTGGGAAAAGAAAAATTTACATGTAAATAAAGAAAATATCTAATAAAAAAAAAGAAAGAAAAGAAAAAATGCATTTTTTTCCTATTACCCAGTGTTTGTAGGTTTAATCTGACACTTGTCAATCACACCCATCATTTACTTTCTGTGTTCATTGTCCTCTCCACTCAAGGTTTCCCACTGAGACTTTTCCAAATTCCTTTAGGATTTTTTTACCTTTCTCTCCCTTTGTTACTGTTCTAGAAATCTCTTCTTCTTAAATACATGCGTCACTCAAGTTACATCCCTTCTAAGAAGTCTCCCAAGATCACCCAACTTTTAAATAGCTCTGCTTCTTTGGAAGTCAGTACTGCTGTGGCTAGTCAGAGAGCTAGTCAACCCCACCTTGTGTTGGCATACTATTTTATTGGAAGTGATTTCTGCTTTTCTTTTTAATTATGTCTCATGAATTATGCGCATTTCCCCCAAAGAGCACAATGCTAAGGTTCATGAAAAAGAGGTGTTGAACGAATGTTTGAAAACACACAACTATTTAAATATGGCTCGAATATAGCCATTGGACTTGGAAAGGATACTGTTATGTATTAGAATGTGCTAATATTTTATTCTACTGTCTTACAGACCTGTCATCTTCTTTGCTCAATTTAGAGTAGTAGATATCTGCTGTCTGTACAATTGTATCATTAATGTTTTTTGTTATAGTAAATATTTGTAAAATGAGTTCTAATGTGTATGTAATATATCCCTAAATACCTATAATATATAACTCATGTAAATATATATACTTGAAACTATTTAATATCTATAATGATTAAGTTGAATACTTTTTCTAAAACATATGCAAACTAGAGTTCAGAATTGCATTATTGGAAATTTGTCTAGTTGAATAATGCATGCAATTTCTTAAGAAAAGTGGTTTTTTTTTTCTATGTAAGTGTACTTGGCTATATGGAGAGTATTTTTGTTGGTCCTAATTTGTCTAAGAGATGTTGTGTAGGTCTTATAGGAAAAGACCAGAGACAATATTATATATTCCACAATGCATTGCATTGTTATCATCTTGTATTAATTCATAATGGTGTATTTGATCCCTCAAATCAAATTATAAAACATTAGCTTTTAAAAAATATATTATTCTCACATTTCTATATATCTCCAGTACTTTCCATCCCATGACATTCCATTTATAATTTACTAATAAACAGAAAGCAAAAATACTTGAAAAATTTTATGTAAGAGGTTTTTGTACACTTAAACTTGGGAAACATTTTAATCAGTAGAAAACTGAGTATTGAGGGATTATATGAGTGATGTCTGTCCTTTACATAATACATGTGTACATGTATTAGGTTCGTTTGTTGACATGTTTTTGTTCAGCCTGTAGTCTTCTCTTGAAGCTTTTGTGGATCCCTGTGGATTATATTTTACAGCAGAACCATTCAAATATATTTCAGGTAATCCTTGTAAGCCAGAGAATTTATTTAAAACACAATACAGAATTACTACTGTATTATTTCCACTAGCAAACAGATATGCTATTTCTTTCTTTCTTCCATTAAAAATAAATATTCTCTCATCTCTCCTTTGTCCTGGTAGCTACCATTCCATTTATCTCCTTTTAATCATAATTATTCATAGAAATACTATCTAAATATACAGTGCCTAACTTTGTGATTTCCTTAAACACATTTTATATTAAAGTTCACTCACCCCATTGCACTTTCTTGCCCAAATCACGGTTGCCAGTGATGCATATGGTTCCAGACACAGTATTCAGCTCTCACCTTCCATCTTTCTTCTTCTTTCAGTAGCAGTTACTCAACTGGATTTCCTTCTTCCTAAATGTACTTACACAGTGCTTCAATTCCTGGGTTCTACTCTTGCTTTGATGATAGTTTCAATACCACTGCTAGTCCCCCTCCTTCCCTTTCTCTTTATGTATGTGTGCATCTGAACTGAGAGTTTCCTATTTGGCTAAACTGGCTGGACAATAAACCTCAGATAACATCTGTCCCTGCCTCTCTAGTGTTGAGATTAAAGGCAATCTATATTTGTGTTCTTTTTTTTTCTTACTAGTTTTATTAATCATTCCATTCTTTTATACCTCAAATTTAATATCCCACTTCCCAGTTACCTCTTCACACACACCCCATCCCACAACTCTGCTCTCCTCCCTCCCCTTTGCTCTATGAGAATGCTCCCCGACCCACCCACCCTTTCCTGCCCCACCGCTCCAGCATTGCCTTACCTGGAGCATCAAACCTCAATAGGACTAAGAGCCTCTTGTCCCATTGACATCAGACAAGGCCATCCTCTGCTACATGTGTATCTGGAGCCGTGTATTCCTCCCTATTCACTTGGTTGGTGGTCTAGTCTCAGGGAGCGTTGGGTGGCCCAGCCAGCTGATGAAGTTCATTTATGGAGTTGCAATTCCCCTCAGCTCCTCCAGTTTTTCTGCCAGCTCTTCCACTGGGGTCCCTGAGCTCAGTCTGATGGTTGGCTCCGAGCATCCCCATCTGCATTTGTCAGTGGCTGGCCGAACCTCCCAAGGAACAGTTCCTCCAGGTTCCTGTCAGCAAGTTCCTCTTGGCAAAGGTAACAGTGTTGGTTTGGTGTTTGTAGATGTGATGGACCGCGAAGTAGGGCAGTCCCTGGACGGCCCTTCCTTCAGTCTCTCCTCCATTTTTTTGTTCCTGTTTTTCCTTTGGACAGGAACATTCCTGGGTTAAAAACTTTAAGATGGGTAGGTGGCCCCATCCTCGACTGGAGGCTATGCCTATCTACTGGAGGTGATCTCAAAAGGTTCTGTCTGCCCTCTGCTTATTTCTGCTAAAGTCATCCCTGTTGAGTCCTGGGAGCCTCTCATTTCCCTGGCGTCTGGGACCTTCCAGTGGCTATCCCCAGTTCCTTATCCTCCCCTGCCCCTGCTACTATTGTTGTATTCTTATACTTACATGGCAAACACTTTTCCAGGTGAGCCATCTCTTCTGCCTTTGTGTTCCATTTTCCTTGATGACAGTTCCATACTGGGCTACACACTGTCCTACAACTTTTCATATATTCTCACTTCTTTGAAAAGTTTATTCATTCTTGCTTTTAATGCATTTGTGTTGATATTCTGTGTACTATGCACTTCTAGTATAGACTTCCTTCCTGGATATTCTATCTTAGAGTCAACTATAAAATTGACATTATTTTTGCTGGCTATGCTATCAGTGCTCCACCATTCCTCTTCAGATCTTATCTCAAAACTTATGTTTGTTTTGTTTTTGATGGTTCTCTGGTGTCTGTGACTTTTTTGAGAGAATACTTTTGAGCTTCTGGAGTCTTTCTTGCAACCCAGAGGCCTAAAAGTACTTGCACATTTACACAAGTGGTAGCTTTGCCTTCACAGTGAATCCAGAATCTAAACATGGTTTGCCATGCACATGCTTTTGTTCAGGGTGAAGTAATGCCTCAGCTGTAAAACACTACTACCTGTTAACTGCTTGATCAGTTTCTTC
>JADRCD010227717.1:12609-26546 GCA_019843815.1 Montemys delectorum
CGCACCAATTTCAATGTCTTTACTCTGATTCTTCTGCTGTTTGGAGCATGTTTACAACAGACTTACCTCTTCAGAGACAAAATTACTGCACCCCTTCATATTTCTAAAAGACTTATACCTGTCATTGAAACATACATCCTATCTGTTACTTCCAGTTACTATCACTCTGTTATTTCATGGAACTTAATCATTTTCTAAAATACTATACAGTTTCTTTATTTAAGTAACTGCTCATTAATACTTCAGGATCCAGGGCAGAAATTTAAGATGCAAGGTAGGAATTGAATAAGAAAATATTCACTATTATGAACTGGTAAATAGAATTCGTAAATGATACTAAATTGAGGTCATATTTTTTCCATCATTTCTACTTCATTCAGACCACATATCTCTTGAGAGTTAAAACACTTGCCACCCAGTTGTAGTTGATGAGGCGATCCGCCTCTCATCCATGTTGTAAGACACAGATAATTAATGGGGAGAGGCTGGGTAGATTTTACTTGATAAGCCCTTCATTATTTTTGTAGATTTATAGATAAGATTGATTATACAACCATTAAGCAATAATGAATGTGATGCATAACCTGTTATTATCATGTCAGGATTTTCAGGGAATGTACACTCTGTTGATTAACAGTATTTACAATATACTTTCTTTTCTGAGAGTGATCCATCCTCATCGTTCTGAGAAATTCACTTTCATAGGCTGATTTGGCTGAAAAGTGGGAAACAATTTGCAGAAACAGTGAAATGTTCTTCAGCGTTTGCAGGCTACACACAATCTCATTCAGTAAATACTATTGGAAAGCAATCAATGTGAATTGAATTTTCATTTAACTTGAATAAAAACTGAAAACCATCTCTTGTCTTCACACCAGTATTCAGTTGGTTGATCCCTCCTAATGTTTCAAATTTCACAACAGGATGTTTTCTTCCATAAATGTTTCTGTGCTATCTGTGCCATTATGCCCACATGAACAATTAACAGCTTTCTTTTATTATTTGGTGATAATCTATAACCACTCTTGTGGCCATTAATAGAAACATTTTTTTCTTTCTTTTCCTTAACCTAGCATCCATTCCCAGACAAAGTTTAACATCTACTGGGACCTTGAATTTGCTAGTGATAGTGCCTTCAGCGTCTTGCACATACAGATGGCAATATTTACTCTATGACAGAATGACTGTGTGTGTGACAGGATGATGCCACATTGTTAGGAGATCATACTGTGTCCCTAAAGAGTTTAGTCTCTTCTGCTTGCTCCAGTTCTTCTTTCCATCATCTTCTCTTTCTGTAATCTCCCTTCTTTGCAACAGTTTGCTAGACCATGGTCATTGTCAATCTCAGGGAGAAAGGCTCTAACAAACATGTCTGTGATCAATATCACCCAAAGTTAAAGAAAAATAAACATAGAAAAGATGGCAAAAAATAACCAAAAACAAAAATGAGAGAATGATGTAAATGGAAGGGGAAAGTTAGAGAGGGAGAGAGAGAGAGAGAAAGAGAGAGAGAGAGAGAGAGAGAGAGAGAGAGAGAGAGAGAGAGAGAGAGAGATTGGATCTGTGATGAGAATCAGAAACAGGCATCACATTGATTTCTTGACTCAGCGATGAGTCAAGATGAGTAAAATAATACTTAGGAAGCTAGGTGTTCCTTCCCAGTAAGGATTTAACTCTTTCAAGTGCCTGAGATAATGGTGCACTCACATTTTTGAGGATGGACTCATAAAAAAAGAATGTAATATGATCCACAATCCAGGACAATCCCAGTCAGACGTATTTGTTTCATGTATTTAAATTCTGTATGAGTAGTATTAGTGTGATAAATTTATTTGGAAGAAAAAAACTACTCTGAGAACATACTATTCATACTATATGACCACAGTCCATTAAAGTGTGCGAAGCAAGAATTAAAGAGGATTATAAAACAGAGCAAACACATTCAAAGGTTAGTCCAACACAGAGGAGCTTCATATGTGAGTTGCTCCCACTGAAGATAACACTCAATTTTGCTTTTGTTCATTGACTAAATCATGGATATCAAGCACCATTGACTTGCAAAGCATGGCTATATGCTTCATCCCTACTCACGTTCTCTTTTACCAATATTTGTGGTGATTTAAGAGTAGAGGGAAAATTGACCAAGGATTCAACCTCAGTCCTAGTATTTACAAAACTTTGTGTTTCCTGATATATAGTTTTTATACCAGTGGAATTTAACTGAAATTCATATATTTATCAGAATATTAATGAAATCTTATGAGCCTTGATAACGAGATAAGATACACGAAGTGCTGAATTCTATGCTTGAATACAGCTTTTAATGAACGCAGAGGCTGCTGTGACAGTTGCTGCTGCTGGGGATAATGGAGATCATGCCATAGGAGTATCTCTGTGAGAGACAATACAGTACAGCAATTAGGAGAATAAGATTTATACATGGACGACTTGTTGGAACTTCTGGTATTGCTAACTAGTCTATGTCCTTGAGAAACTTACTCCTCCTTTACATTAATCTTCTCTAAGATGAAAATAGATAATTTCACATTCCTTCAAAATTTGATCCTAAATCTGAAAAATATGACAGAATTCATGAGTATAGTATAGTATTATCATATTATAGTATAATCTAGACCAATGTAATATATTAGTAAGAGATTATTAATTCCATGAAAATTAAAAAAAGAACTTTTAATCAGGGTACTTATAGCCTTTATAGAGTAGAGAGTTTAGAAAAAAGAATGACTTTGTAGGTTATAACTTTTTAATTTAAATTTTTTGAGATTTATTTTTATTCTCTATGTATAGTGTTTTGGCTACATGTATGTTTTTGTAACACAAGTATGCCTTGTTCCCATGGAAGTGAGAAAAGGGTGTCAAATATCATGGAACTGAAGTTACTGACAGTTGTTACTCCCACGTGGGTGCTGTGAATTGAACCCCAGCACCTCTGAAAGACCAGTCAATGCTCTTGAGTGGCCAATGGCTCACTGTTGAGCCATTTCTAGTCCATTTTTCTCACTTTTAAAATTATTCAGAAATTAGAGTCCATTAAGCATATGACAAGAAGTAGAGCTGGGTTGTGTGGTAAATCTGTTTTTAGCTTTTGGAAGAATTGCACAAGGCTTGCCCCCTAGATGAAGAGTAACAAGCAAGTAATGACTTCAAAGAGAGAGGAACCAGTCTTCTAAGGGGACTATCCAATCCCAAGTGTCAGCCATAAAGACATACACATATTTAAAACACTAGGTAGATTCAGTTTATATTATATACATAAATACATGCATGCATACATACATATATACGTATAAAACAATAATAATTATTAAAAGGAGGGAAAATAATTTGAGAGACAGTGAGTAAGGAGTTGGAGAGAAGAGCAAAATGGGAGGAAGTAAAGCTAAATATAGTATGTGAGTATGTAATTTTCATAAAACTACATAAAATTATTTTAGAAATCATAAGTACTCTAAATTCTGTGCAAATGTATGGGAAAGATGGAAGTACGTACATATGTGCATATACTCTGTTCTCCCACTATGTTTACAATGGAAGACATGATAACAAGCCTGGCCAAATAGTTCTTACAAACTCTAGCACTAAAATCCTTCACAGTAACTGGGGAAAATATAAGACACTCACTGGTACATTAAAGAGAAAGCCTAAACAAGGAGAGGAGCAGCCATCCAGGCATCTTGCATCCTGTCAGCTCAATTTCTTAGCTTTCTTGGGAAATTTAATAATAAAAGTATTGACTTCAAGAAAGAGATCTCTGGATTCTGATCCACATTATACTTTAGTTAAATGAAGAAATCCACTCTAGGGATCTCCTGAAGAACACAAGCAAATCCTTTGACTCCCCCAAGAGTAACTTATCTATCAATTTGGTTAGTGTCTTCCCAGCACACAGAACATCTTTGGACACATAATAGGGAGCTAGAAATGATGGGTTGACTGTGTCAGACTTGGAAGTAATTCCTAGCTGATACCTGCAACTATTCAGCAGTTACTCATACTGTTTCATTTGTTTTAGTATCCATTATCTTTTTATATGAAGCACTTAAGAGAAAAATAAACATGCTATTACAAGCTTTCCTTGTTAAATAGTTCATGGCATTATTAAACAAATAATCTCTAGTATATCCATGGAATGATTAGTAACCCCAGATACTAATATTAATTAAATGCATTATTCAGTCCAGATTCAAATTAACTGTAGGACTAATATTTATTTTTAAATTATTTATCATTATTGTGTGTGCGTGCATGGTACAGTACTGATGTGGAGGTGAGGAGAGTACACCATGAAGCCAAGTTCCCTTTCATTTTTATGTTGATTCTGAGCATCAAGATATGTTATCCAAGTGTATGTAAAAAGTGAGTTTACCCATGGAGCCATCTTCCTGGCCCTCCCAGTAATGTTTTGGTAGGATTGCATTCTCTATTTAGGTCCATAAAACTAGTCATGCTCAATCTATTCAAGCTAGTCTTTCTAGGACTCATCCCAACCCTGGCATTTTGAGGAATGAAAGTGCACTGTTCTGCAAAGTCATATTTACTGGAGTTCATCTGATGTCTCCATATGACAACATCGAAGGTATGTTTTCTACAGGAGTGACTGTAGATGCCATATGATGTCCCTCACAATACAGTAGTTAATAGGTTTTTGAGGCAGGTATGCTCTGCTCATAACGACTTTACTCGGTGACTTACTAAGGTAGAATCAACCTGTTTCCCCTTTATGTAGTGTTTTTTCTCTTTGAAGATAGAATCAAAATTTTAAGCAGATATTCCAGTGCTACTAATGCATGTGTGTGTATGTATGCTTGTGTGTATGTAGTCGGTGTATGTGTTTATGTGTGTCTGTGTCTGTGTCTGTGTGTGTGTCTGTGTGCACATAGAAGCCAGAAGTTCAGATTGACACAAGATAGATATTGTTCTTTATGCCTTCTCCCCCTTACTTTATTTTTGTATTTCTGGAACAGGGACTCTCACTGCACCTGGAACTCACTAATTCATCTAGGATGGTTTTTCTCAAGGCCTCTGGGATGTTTGTCTCTTTGACCCCAGTTCCAGACTTTAGTCACCATGCTTTTTTTTTTTTTTCTTTAATTAAATGTAATCCTGGAGAACCAAACATGGATCCTCGTGCTTATGCAATCAGCACTTTACTGTCTAAAGACACTCAATTTCCCTTATTGCCCTTTATTCCCTAAGATTTAACTAATTAATTTTAGCATCTTTTCATGATTTTCTATCTCATCTCTTTATAAAACAATTTATCACTGCAAATAGAATTTTAAAGAGGTACTTTAGTTAGGAGATGTATGGTGGGGAAAATAAGAAAGTCAAATTGAAGATAAACAAATGTACATAGAGTTTAGAAATAGGACCATAATTTTCACTCTGGGCTACATTTGCTTCTTAAACATTGAGGTCCCTCCATAGCCATACCACAAAACTGTGAACAAACTGGGCTGGGTTAAGCTTTGATCTATTGTGCAAAGATGAATAACTTATTAAATTATTCCAGAATGAAGTTCTCTTTCTTGATAACTGGCATGCTAATATTTGGCCATCTCTGCCTTCACAGGGATGTAGTAAAAAGAGATTATGGTTATGACAGATAGTTGAGCTCTCTGATGACATGCCATTTATAAAACTCAGATCAAGTTATTGGTCTTTATTACATCTATAAATAACCTTCCTGTTTCTGTGGGCACCACATCCCCTAAATCTCATTCTCTATTAGACACTCCTGTCAAGTTTCATGACCTGGTTTTCAGAACATGTAGCAGGTCTTGCCAAAGGAGACTGGCACATCTAAAGCAACCTTCTGCCTGAAGACTTCCTTGCTCTCTTTCTCTTTAAAAACATTTCTGATTGATGCTCAAGGCATCTATTTCACAATCTTAATTTCAATTTGCCTCTCCCTTAGGTGGGACTCTCTCCCGCTGATTTTGCAAAAGTCCAACTTTTCCTATTTGCAACTAGATTGGAAAGGGCATGGAGACTGGCTCAGAACAACCTGCTGAAGTGACCCCCACTGAGACTAATTCAGCACAGCCTCATCATTCTGTCTACAGAAGCTTCTGGCATAAAGGCGACTCAGTAGCTTCATCAGCATGTGGAGATTTTCTAAGTTAATTTCACTTCTGAGAAGATACACAGAGCACAGCTGTGTAACACGGTGGAGTTTGAATTTAAGGAGAGAAGCAGCCATGCCACAAAATACCTGGATAAACAGTTATTTAGTTTCACAGATGCAGCTGATGAGATTTGCTTTTTTCTGTTCATCTTTTTAAAAAATACACTGCAAAAATGATATGCTGTCATCCTCTTACCAGGACATCCTGGTGACATCCATCCCTTATTTAAATTTGATTAATCGCCTTATCATTCCTTGCCTCTCAATGGGATTACCTGATTCTATGTACAAGACGGTTCTTGTCTTAGCTGAAAACATATAGGAGACTTGCTCGTTAAACCAGAAATGATCTAAGATCTAGAAGTTCATTTGTATGATGGAGATGCAGGGTTTGGTTTGATCTATGCACCTGATTGAACTGAGTTTCCTGACTTTTTTTTTAATCATTCTCAGCTCTAATTGATGCCACTATAACTATAGACATAGCCACTCTAATTTGAAGTTTGCTCATCTTAGCTTTCCCATTGCAACTTGAGCTTTGGATTTTTTAAAAATTGGGATTAATAGTCTAGCTTGGCATAAGAGGAAAAGCTTTGCATGTTGAACAAAGCTGGAAATGGATGTAATGGAAACACTCCATCTGCCTTGGCTCCCAAGGAAATTTTGGGGCATCTCTTAGATATTCAGCCACTTATATAAATATGTCATGTGGTGAATGTGGAGTGCTTGGTCTGGGAATTTTTATCAGTCCATGGAAATAATTCTACACATTTTTTTTTAGGTTGACTTAGTTAATAGCAATGGTCTACAAAAAGAGGCAACAAAGACAAGTGTGTAGGGAAACCCAAGCTAAAGAGGAGTGCAAGAAGAGATATAGTTTTCATATTAAGAAATACATATGAAAACTGAATAAGTCAAAGGCAAAAGCTAAAAACAAATACTCAAGATGTTTGTGCTTTTGCATAATATAATTGATATTGAACTTTAAACACTGAAGAATAACAAAAATCTTCTGAAAAGCAAAACAAAGAAAAACACCGTCTTATCACCCTAATTAACTCCTAATGACACAGTGAGTGATGTAAGTCAGTGTGTTAACTCACCTTCTACTATTGTTTTGTATAAATGTCCACATAGATTCATGTGTTCAATGTGTAGTACCTAGATAATGATGATCTCTTGGGAGGTTGTGGAAAGTTTAGGTGTCTGGGCATAGCATGCTGAAGGAGGTCTCTAGAAATATATCATTGAGAGTTGTTCCCTGCTAAGGCAGGTTCCTTCACTGCTCCTCCCTCTTCCTAGCCTCCATGATGTGATTTCTTAAACCATATCCTTGTTACAATGATGGGCAAGAACTTCTGAAATCACAAATTGAATTCTTTCAGAAGTTGTTTCTCTCAAAATTTGGTCACAGCAACAAGAAACCTAACAGAAAGTTCTGACAGAGAAGAGTGACGAAACCTGGCTATGCTGTTGTTAAATCTTTCCATCTTGTCTTTGAAGACTGAACCCAGAGTCTTGTACTAACTAGGTAAGAGGTCTACTACTGACCTAAACCCAATATTAAATCTTTGTAAGAAAAAAATGAAAGAGAAAATTTAGAGAAAAACTTCATGGCTTGCAAGCAGATCTTAACAGGTTATTCTGACTGAAACCCAGAATGCCAATCAAATATGAGCAATAAAGATTGCACATATAGAATTTCACATAGGAGCAAAGACCTATTTTGGGAATTGGACTCATAGCCAATCATTATATTCTGACAAAGATCCTGTCCATATTTTGTTTCTGACCTCAGAATTTATATGAAGCTATATTTAAGTGGTGTATTAAATAAGTTTGGTAGATATTTTGAGATGGCACAGCCTTCAGGCTGTGACATGGTTATTGGTAAAAATTTCTAGCTAGGTTTGCAGGGAAGACCTGGTACTTAAAATAGAGAAGAGAGAATTAAAAGGCTTGTATTTTCATTAGAAAACATTTGAAAAATTTGAAGTTAAGGCTAAGGAAGACATAGTCTCTAAATAATTATTATCAATTTGTATCAGGACAACAGGGTGCATGGAGGACATTGGGCTCATATCTGAAATTCCACTAGAAACAGCTTTCTCAAGATGATAGAGCCTACAGAACTCTCACAGGGTTGTACGCAACATTGTATCTCCAGAATTCATTTCACTGTGATCAACCACCCAGGCAAGAAGAAGCCAGCCATCATGGTGATAAAATACTAAAGTAACTTAAGAAGGGTTTTGTTTCAGGGGTACAGTTCATCATAGCAAGGGTGTCATTGTGGCAGGAAGATGAAGCTATGCCCTAAGAGATTCTAGCTACCATTCATTCTAATGACTGATTATGCACATGAGAGTTGCATTATAGGACTGCAAGAACCAAGAGTTAAATTGTTTGGTAAGCTACCAACCAGAATTTAAAGGAAGATTTGCAAGGTGAGGCGGTGTGTGGCAGGGCTGTAATCCCTGTAAAAGGGTATGGCCTTATCCTTTGAGGGCAAAATATAAGCTCCAGGAGACAGCCAGAATGCTTGTGATGCCAGGGGACGTACGTTCTTAAAGTCATGGGTAGTGAGAGAAGCTATTCCAGGGGGCAGCTACCTGGACTGCACCTGCATGAGTAGACAGGATGGGAGCTCAAACTCCTTGGAGATCTTGCCACACCACCAGGAACAATGAATGCTAGACACTAAGCTATAGGATTTACAGTACTTGATCTTGCTTTGGCCAGATTCCTCCATTTGAAATGTAGTTTACTCTATGTCCTTGTATCTGTACCCATTTAACTTTTCTATTTTACAGAGTATCCCAACTAAGAGATTTCCCTTGGCTCTCAAGAGAGACTCTAGGCTTAGGCCATGAACTAAAAGATTTTCATTTTTTTTCTCTTTTTCATTTTTCCTTTTAAGAGGAAGTATTAACTACTTTCCTCATTATGATGAGAGAATAAGTGATTAAAGCAACTTAAGTAGAGTTTTGTTTGTTTTGGGGGTACAGTTCATCATGGGAGGTGTGTCATTGTGGCAGGAAGATGAAGTGGTTGATCACCCTGAAGTAATACTCAGGAACAATGGAGAGATGAGTACTGGTGCCCAGCTCTCTTTTCTTCTTTTTATTATATCCTTAATTAGTGGAATGGTACTACCCATATTTGGGTTCAGTACGCCATAGACATGCCCTCATAGACTGTCTTAGTTTTGGGGTTTTATTGCTGTGAAGAGACACCATGACCAAAGCAACTCTTATAAAAGACAAGATTTAATTGGGGCTGGTTTACAGGTTCTGAGGTTCAGTCCATTTTCATCACGGCAGGCAGCATGACAGTGTCCAAGCATATATGGTGCTGTGGGAAAAGCTGATAGTTCTACAACTTGTTCTGAAAGCAAACAGGAGATATGGGTATCTTCAGGAGAGTAGGGAGAAGAACTCTTTGCCTAACCCCACAGTGATACATTTCCTCCAATATGGCCACACTACTCCAACAAGGCCACAGCTTCTAATAGTGCCATTCTGTTGGCCAAACATATACAAATCACAACTCAGATTTTCATAGTGATTCTGAACCTAGTCAGCTTTACACTTTTTTGTTATATGAACAGATACATTTCTTGGCAGCATAAAATACATAGATGGTTTATACTGAGTTTATGTTATTTGCCTTTTTGTCTACAAAACCTATAAGGATTAAATGGAGTTTTTAGGTATTGTCCTAAAAGTTTCACCGAGGAAGAAATACAATCTCTTTCTGACACATAATATATTTCACATACTATTTTACTTTAATCATGGCATGAATTCTCTGTTGTTATTAAAACAATCATTTATAATTACAAGAATACCTATTAGAATCTTTGCTAGATGAAAATTTCAAAGTATTTCTTAGAGTCAATGCAATTTTAAGAAAAGTGTTTTATAAACAAACTCTAATGTTAACTTTAAAAACGCAATAAATGATTCTTAAAAACCCAGATCTTAACTACAAATGTACAATAAAAGGTAATGCATAATATTAGAAAGATTCAGGAATTCTTCAGTTAAAGACTGACCACTAATTGTGTGACATTTTATTTTGTTTTATTTTGCTTTGAATAGAAACTGTCTTTTAAAATGAATATCATGAATTAAAGTTATGATTTATTATATAATTGACAACAGTTTAGCAATAAAATATTATTAACAATTAATTACAAACAACAATAAAACTATATCCTAGAAATTAATGCTGCAGAGATGGCTCTGTGGTTAAGAGTATATTCTGCTTGTGCAGAGGACCTGAGTTTAGTTTCTAGCAATGAAGTTGGGCAGCTCACAGCAACCTGTAACTCAGGTTGCCGGGAATCTGACATCTTCTCTGTATCTCCTGGAAACATGAACTCTCATGCACATACCCACATATATACCCCCATACATACATACACACATGCATACATACATACATACGTGTGTGTGTGTGTGTACTGTGTACTGTGTATACATTTCTTTATGCTTTCATTATTAGTATTTTCTAAATCTTTGTTCTGGTTGGTATTACTCTATTTCTATACTTGTAATGTAAATATTGAATCTTTTCATGACATCCCAGAGCTCTACCATATTCCATTCATATGTATTTTTGAAAGCATTGGCTTTTATTGAGTGAGCTTTTTTTTAATCTTCTTTTTAACATCTTATCTTCAAATCCTGATATTCAGTTTCCCACATATTCCAGTCTACTGCTTTCTTCTGAACTCTTTCTAGCCTATTAAGGTTCCCAACCAAATTGCAGCTTGATCTTTTTTCAGTATTTCTTTATTGAAATCTATCAGCATGTCATGAATTGATTTTTTCATTTTACTCATCTCTCCTTTTTTTCTGAGTCAAATAACACTTTTTTTTTAGGTTTTGTAACATAGTTATAATTGTCATTTCATACAGTTCATCTGGAAGTTCCTTCAAGTCATTAGTATTGGTTGCCATTCCTATCATACTAATAATTTTTGAAAACATAATTTGAATTTATATACTGTTTTTGTTTGTGCCCCAGGACTTGTACATTAAAACTAGTATGTTGGTTCAGTCTCTCTCTCTCTCTCTCTCTCTCTCTCTCTCTCTCTCTCTCTCTCTCTCTCTCTCTCTCTCTCTTTGTCTCTTTCTCTCATACATGTAGGATATATATTTTTTTTCACTAAAAACATTATTTACCATATTCAGAAGAGTATTAAGTCATAGAGTGTTTCAGGTATTACTTTCCCCTGTTGGACTGATTTTTAGGGCCACAGGCTTCAGAGAGCTAGCTACTGTCTCAACAACAGTCACTATCCAAGTGTCAATACCATCTTGCTTGTCCACCCTGCTTCTCCTGGTCACCTCACCATGGTCATCTCTGACATAATTTTTCCACAACTTTTTATATCTGTTGTAACACTCTGTATAAATGTTTACCTTAACGTGGTTCATTTTAGATCTCTTCCCTGGGTCCACAGTTTCTACTATGAGTTGTGGAACTTGTGTGCCTAGGTGCCTTGCTTTGATCTGTGCATGGGCTGCTTTTAGGGTTCATTCTATATCATTCTTTAGTATGAATAGCAGTCAGCTTTCAATGTCCTTATTTATTCACTGCACAAACATGCATATAGAAGCACACACTCACACACATGCAAACATACACATATACTTGTGTACAGTACACAGTACACACATGTACACACTCATGCACATGTGCAACAAGCATGCCTGCAAACACACACAGTCACACACATAATACACAGATGCACACACATGTACACACACATTCATACATTAACACACAGTATACAAGATATACACACACCAGTAAAAATTTTATTACAAGATGTTTTAATAAACTACAACCATTTGCAAGTTTGAATAAGAAATTCTGAATCCAAAGATGCAGTTGATGCAAGAAGATGTCGGTTGAGAATGCGCCTAGCATGTGGGAAGCCCTGGATGTCATTCCCAATACACCATAAAATAGGATGTTTTGTCTCCTGTTAACAATCCTACCATTCAGGGACTAGAGACAGAGGACTCAGAAGTTCAACATCATCTTTACCTACAAAGCAAGTCTAAGGACAGCCTTAGATATGGAAGACTTGAGCTTTTAAAAGACCAGGTACTAAAACATTTACACACTAGATCTTCTGTGTGTTAGTGATGTAGCACAGCATGTAGGTAATTAGCAAGGAAGAAAGGGCGAGGTTTTTAATGATATCTGTCTGTGCACCTATATGTATCACATGTAAAGATGACTTGCTCATTTAAATGAAAATCCAAACACTTACTTCTAATTGGGAGAATCTAGTTACACAATCTCTTCACATTTAATTTTCTTTGAAAATATATACTGTGTACATCCTCCAGAAGGCAATTCCTTCTCTCCAAAACATGTTCGACTTCTTTTCGAGCCTCTGGTAAAAATTTTATCTAAGCCATCAGATTTAACAATTTGTAACTGATCTAATCTCTCCACAAATCCTTGCTTACTGAAATTGCATCTAACAATTCCTCACTATAAACCTTTCAGTTCGCATGAAACTGTATGACAATTTATATCTCTCTCCTTTCCCCCTCTCTTTCTTCATTTTGAAATAAGAGAAAACAAACAAACAAACAAACAAACTTACTCAGAATCATAGATCACTTCAACAATTACAATATGATGAAATAATAATCTCTTTGAATTAATACCTAAAAAATAAAGAATAACTATCGTATCAGTTATTATCAATGGTGATTAAGTAATTATAATGTTCTTTACTGCCTGACTTACAACCAAACATGTGAGTTTGTAAAGGCTTATAGTAGGAGATGTTGTCTTACGGAGGACATCCTAGTTCCTGTTTTAGTCCAGTCACACATTGGCCAAGTATGTCAACACAAAAGAGTTTAAAATGTGACAAATACAAGAATAAGGACAAAAAATAATAGTTATCATGAATTAGTTTCAAGAATAAGCTAACTAAAATTGGAAGTAGCATAAGCATCCGTTACACAATTCAATTTTATTTTATTGAATAATATTTAATTTTTACATATAGTGTATTGCTTAGTGGTCCTGACTGACCATGAAATTGTAATCTTCCTGACTCATCACTACAAGTGCTGAGATTTCATTTTATGCTAGATTCATAATCTAATATATTTATCGTCTATTTATCTGTCTACCTATCTATAATCTATCTAATTATATATAATATTATATACATCTCATATATATTAAAATATTATACTATATATAACATATATATGTTTACATATATATAACACAAATATATGTGTATATATATATATATATATATATATATATATATATATATATATGTATAAATAAAAAGTTTTCTGTCCAAAAGTCCTACTATGCAGCCCTGGATGACCTAGTACTCTCTTTAATTAACCTAGGATACCTCAAACTGGAGAAAATCTTTCTATTTTATTTAATACATCTTGGGATTATATATAGGTTTATATATAAGATATATATGTTTGACTTTTATAAGCCTATTAAATGTTTTGGCTTTTTATCTTTATAATCCTATTCCATTAGTATGTGATTAAATAATAAAGAGGACATATCTGACCATTCTTTCTTATCCCCAATTTGTGTAAAATTCTTAATTTTTAAATAATTTTCACAATGTTTAATAATGAGTTATTTTTCTTCTTGATTTGGTGCTTTGATTTATTTTGAGTGATAGAATGAATTTATCTAAAACCTGCAATTGTGAAGTAATTTCCAAAGTACCTGCTCTACCTCTACGATGTTCTACTGCCTTCTTTGA